>JAGPOY010011450.1:0-11521 GCA_018983105.1 Silene uniflora
TTTCACCTAATTACTTTGTCTAATTTTTTAATAATCCTCCTGTTTCATTGAATAGTTTACATTTACTTTATTTTGTGAGGGGAAGAATAAAGTAAATGTAAATTATGAACTGGTTTTGAGTTGATCTCCCTTCATACGTGCCATTTCCGCCTTATACAAATAAGACAAAGATTTTGTGACTATTTACAGCCAAATGTAACCATTGTGATTAAATGATTAAATAGTTAAAAAAACCCGGACATATTTGTGTAGGACCAAAATAGCTGTTTAAAACAAGCTAAGATTTTGTGTACGATTAACTTGGTCTTCACACTGTTTAACTGAAAAAAAAAAATTATCTACCGAAGCTTACACTTAATTGGATTATATGATTACAATAAAGGGAAGTGAGATTCTATCTGGGACCTATTATCAACAATATGATCAAGATATCTAAGCAAAATGATCTCGAATATTTAGTCCAATTGTGAATATATAAACAATGCACCCCACACATCATACTTTTATTTATTAACAAGACGATAATTCTGTTGTTGTGGATTTGTGGCTATGTAAAAATTTTACAAACTTATTTATATGCTACTATGTAAGCCCGTGCAATTTGCACGGGTCCTAAACTAGTTCATTTGGTTTGACTATCCCATATTTCGTTCAATTTTGCAGGGGTTAGTTGACTTTATATTAATTAATAAGAGGTAAGTTTTATCTAAATTATATCCCCTCATCCTAACCAACTTGTATTTACGTATTTTTGCAAATAACCACCTTGTATTTGTTTTTTTACAAATAACCCCCAATCTCTATGGTATATTCCTCATTCACCCCCGTATTTTTATCTCGAACATTGTTTTTCTTAATTCCCCGACTTGTTAAGTGACGATTTAACTGCAATACCAAAATTACCCTTACAACACAACACACAATCAATACCCATCCAGGTTACCCTGGTATATTCATTTTGTTTCCCCTAACCCTAAATCCCCAATTATCTCATCCCTAATTCATTCGATAATTTATTGGTATTCATCTCTCTTTTCCTAAATCAATCAATCCCTAGCCCTTCAATTAATCGAACACCCAAACAAAAAGCAAAATTAGTAATAAGAAATCCAATTTGTAAGTGGAGGTTGAGTAAAATACTGCAAAACCAATCAAAATGTTCATATTAAGAGATTGAAATCTGGACAAAAATTATGCTGCTTGCCATTATATGTTGTAAACACTGCTTTTTTCCCCCATAATTTCGAATACTTTTAGACAATCTTCAGGTCTACTGGACTGAATTAGACCATTTACGGCTATGGATTTTTGTTTCACTCTTGTATTTCTGGGTTCATCTAGGAATTTTGTGGGACGGTGAAGGGATTTCGTGGGTTGAGATTATGATGACGAAAGCTTGGAGATCGACTACTATCTACTGATATGAGTGACGAATTAATTTCGGTGGTGAGACGGTGGATTGTGGTGAGACGGTTTGAGTTTGTTGATGGTGGAATAAACATTCTGGAAATTTGATGATAAATTGATGAGGATGAATTGTTGGGGGTGAGATTGTGATGAATGTTGTTTATACTTATCTCTAGGACTGGTGGTAGGAGTGGATAAAGGTAGGGATATTATGGTCATTTTATGGTTTATTAACTTACCAAGTCGGAAAATATGAATGACGAGTTTCGGGATAAAAATACGGTGGTGATTGGGGAATATACAGGGAAAATTGGGGGTTATTTGTAAAAAAACAAATACGTGGTGGTAATTTGTAAAAATACGCAAATACATGGTGGTTATTTATAATTTATCCTTTTATTAATTACTATAACTAATTTGCAAGACACAACGTAGAACTCAAATAATAAAATTAAGAATGCATGATTACTCAATGTAGAACAGCGGTTAGCCAAGGACAATGCAACTGAAGTTGTGAACAATGAGGCTGGAGAGTAATATTCTCATACGGTGATAGTGAAACGGAAAAGATATTTAGATATTTTTGGTAAAATTAGACATTGGATTATACATTGGTATTGGCCTAGCTATATTTTTGTGTACTAGTTGGTTGCACGGTGCGCGATGCGCACCGTCCCCCAAGTTATTTTAATAGTTTACGTTTTATTTGCGTAGTATCGAATTTTGATTTGGTTTGGTTTTCTACACATTTTGAGTGGCGATTTGAATAAAATTCTTGTCGTTATAACTATTTTGATGTTCGAATCGATTGCAAACATGATCACATTCGTGAATATTTCGTATCTAACTTTGCCGGAAACATGAATATACGCATTTTGCCTAGATTGGTCATTCAGTTTACGCTTGGAACTTGGTTTGTATTTGACTTTATTGAGAGCTTGAGTATCCGGAAATAACAATGTCTTTTGCTAAGATGAACAATTGTTATAAAACACAATTACATGTAATACTAAAACATTAGTATTATGTTGTAACTTGTAAACGAAGTAAGGTAAACACATATACGGTATACCGCACTTTGTCCAACAGGGGCGTCTTAAAACAAATGGAGGCCCAGTGCGACACGGGAAAATGAGGCCCCAAAATGAATACACAAGTATATTATACTTTGAGATTTGCATTGAATTTCACTAATAAAAGCTTATAATACAGTGACCAAAAGCGGAGGCCCGGTTCCCACGCCCGTGGTTGCCCGTGGCCTTAGACACCCCTGTTGTCCAACTACACATTCTTAAACACGTTTCTTTGAGAAAGTTCTTAACAATTCTGCTTAAAACGTAGGTTTATCAACACATACCACCTAAATTAACCTGATTTAGATAAATCATAAGACATTAACATTATATCTTAACTCAAGAAGCACTATAAACATAAACCTAAGTACCTAACCTAGTTCAAGTACACATATTTTTATAACTCGTTCTTCAAAACGGGAAGTATGAGTGATCCAATACATACCATAACTATTTAGGTACACTACTCCACAAATAAGGATGGTCTTCTTATATGACTATACGGGTACCACAATAACAAACAACTCTATTCATTAACACGTTTAGACATTTCCTTGGTATAGTGTAGTGACGCCTAGCCAATTTTTAGAAATTTCACAAAAAACAACATTGACGCTAACGCCTAGCAACAAGCGCTATTAACTAACACTAACATTTTCTTTCTACTCATCTTTACCTTATTCATATTACTACTCCTCATCCTCCTCGTTTTCTTTTTCTACTACTCCCCTTCTCTACTCCTCTTTCCTCGCTTCATCTCCCGCACCCTTATACTCCACTTTATGTCTTCATTTTCTCTCCAATGTCCTTGTGTCCTCAACCACCTCTTCTCCTATCTCCTTATATGGCTCGTTTTTCTTCCCCTTACTCCTTCCGACTTTTTCTCTTCCTCCATCCTCCTCCTCCCTCTCTCTCTCTCTCTCTCTCTCTCTCTCTCTCTCTCTCTCTCTCTCTCTCTCTCTCCAACCTCACTCCATCCTAAACTACCCCCTTTTCATCATGATGGTCGTCCTCACCCCTTTCCTCTTCCTCCTCCCCTGTACCTAGCCAGAACATGAATCGGTCTCCACCCCAAGATCAACCATTAAACAATCTAATTTGTAACACATGAGCCAGTATATGTCTAACAATAATAATCAACTATAGTCTCCTAACTCCATCCCTGCGCAAACTAAGACTACAAGCACAAAAACATTTGACGTATACTATGTCAATTCTAATGGGTCATCAACGTCGCTTCACCATAAGCTTAGCCTACTACTAAAGACTTTTAGAAATGTTGTTTCACAACTCTTATTTTATATTTTATAGAGTTATGATCAAGTCAGAAATTTATTTTTTTACTCCAAAAGCTAGTAGTATCATAGTAGAGTAGCAAGACACATGCTTAAAAGCTTGTATAAAACATTGAAAGAAACTCTAGAAATCGTCACATCCAAGACTAAATAGCCTTTTATGAGAAACGCAGGTTGATTGTGCTCATAACTCATTTCTTATGTTAGACAACATGGTACAAATTACTCATTTCATAAACTATGGTATTGATTTCAAAAGGGATGACCCAAATGTTAAGAGCATCTACAACTAATGACTCACTTTTGACATTTAAAGCCTTCTCATATAAGGTAACTGAAATTTACTTTATCCTAAGTAAACACGTGTTTGGATTTTTAGACCGTCTCTGTGTTGTTTTCCTCTCAACCGGCTATCTCTTGAAAGGGTTTGTCATTACTCATTAGTGACTTCTGGCATGGTGAATGCTCTTTGTTTCTTATTGGAATAGCACTTGACTGACTTTCCTTTTCATCCTTTTTGTTTTCTCCAAGGCATAAAAAATACTCAAACTGTGAATACTAACGACATTGCACTCACTAACAAGGCAAGATTATTATTAAGAAATGAGATAATTAACGAACAATTCTATGGATAAATTAATAGTTACATGGTAACACCTCCAAAACTTCGAAAAAAATCAAACTCTATCCTAATTGAAAATATCATGCTTAATAAGACGAAGATGAACAAAATAAAACAACAAAACCATAAAATTAACAAACATGTATGAAAAAAATAAAAATTTAAAAGGCCCTGCATCATTAGGCCACCCCAGGAGCACCTTGACGGCGGCAATCAGGGATAAAGGAAGTCGTTTATGGCCAAAATTTCAAAGGCTAGTACCCGAATGGTTGGTGCTCCTCCAGCTGATCCTATCTCATCATTTCAACCAGTAACGCATAAATAATTCTCTATTAGTTGGACCAACATGAAGCTTCAATTGCTTGGAAATCGTGAACTTTATGCTGGATTTCATTATGCTCAACAGCTGCAAAGTGAAAACCCATATAAGAATCCCGAATTAAAATCCCAACTATCAGAATCAACAGTAAAGGATAACAAATAGTAAATTTTTCGAGATCCATTAATGAAATCTCCACACATAACCTAATAAATTATCGAGACCCATTAAATTTGTAACCTACGATAATCAGTTTGTCCCTCACTGCAAAATTAATGGAGAGTTACACCCTACAATCATCTGCCACGCTATAATCTCACTCCTAAACATGTATATTAGTATATGCATCCTACAACCCAGGCTTAAGCCTGACACACCCAACACTATAATCCCACACATAATTTTGAATTGCACCCTAAACCCAAAGTTGTAGCGACACAAGCTCTACATGGTGGTTGATTTGCATGGTATGATCACAATCTGTGAAGACCAAGAGCTGTGTAAACCATCAGCTGCACATCAATCTAATTGAGTTAATCTAATTGAGTTTGTTTTAGTCCAGTTCCATGTGATTAAGTACAATTCAATTTATACTGATAACAGTTTATGAAGGACCGCTGCTTCAAAAAAGAAACTTACCACAGGGTCAGTAGAGGGGCCGGTGCAATGCAAAACAAACAGCAGACTGCAAATTAGGAAGACCAAGTTTTAAACAGATGAGCTGCTTTTCTTCCGCAAATTTCTTTCTGAATGCAGTTGATAGTATGGTTTTAGACCATTGTAGTTACAACAAAAATGACAGTTAACTACTGTACATTTTTGTTCAGTCTTTTATCCGACTCCCGGACATCAACAACCTTACAGTCAGGGCCATTATCTTGAAGCATGAAATTGCTCAGGATTGTCTGTCATAAAGACAGGTGAAACTGTGACCCGCATAATATGATGCAGTACAGTGGTGGTACTCACAACCTTGGTTTAAGACTCAAAACCATTTAGCATAAGATAAATTTGTTAGTCAAGGATGAAAGTTAGAAGCGATTACCCCTCCAACTTGAGTAGTAAGAAAGCCAAATATCGGATGCTCTATGGCATCTGCACTTATGACCAGACCCCCTATGTTGTAGGCTACCTGCACTAACCGTAAAAACCTGTCAATTCACCGTCTAAAATGTAACACCATAAATCAGACTACAAGACAATATTTTCAGCCTTCTAAATACTATGATCAGAGTTATAAGCAGATCTGCAGATGTAAAAGCTATTGAGGGGATGTACTTATGAGTTATGACCCGAGTTCAAACCACTTCAATGTTTTCAAACAAGGGTCGCCATGTAAAATTACCCTTAATTTTTAGAAGACAAAGGCACTGTTTCTATGCCCTCAGGTTGAAGAACACGGGCTGCCAACAGAAACATCGTATTAGCTCCACTATTGCACAAAGAAAGACATTTGTTTCTTGATGAACGTTTAGTCATCAGAACAGGTAAGCAAACTGTTGCAATACCTTTTCATCACCCAACGATGGGTTGCTTGTGATATGAGAAATGGTGACTCTGTCCGTGTACACTGATCTCCCACCACCATTAGCAGAAGGGCTCAAACCAGCACCAGCAGAAGCCATCGGGGCATCTTTACCTTCAGAATCGTACCTGAAAAATCAGAAAACTTTTAGAGATGCTTCATAAACGCTTCAGAAGCCAAGAAGCTTCATAATTAAACAAGGCTATTTCAAGTTCAGGGCATACCAAGACTTCAATTTCTTTGATTCAGGTAGATCAGGGTCAACTTTTATTATACTTTTGCTCACTGCCGATAAGGAAACACCTTGGAAATCGCTAACTCTAACACCCTTAATGGCTACAACAGGTGACTTATCAGCCATGTCCATCAACTCCTGCCCTAATGTCGTGGCATGGTCATTCCACAGAGAAACTACAACTGCTTTCTTCCTGCAATCACACATTACCAGATATGACTTAACATTCAGGAGAAACAGGTAACTTTATTATTAACAAGAGCCAATAATGAACACTCACGACTCATCAGCAATGGTTATATCACGCTTTGGAATCGCATCATTGTTAATCTTTCTCTTAATACTGATTGTTGGGGACACATTCTGAACAACTCCAATAACATCTGCGAGAAATATACTATTAGATTCAGACGCAAGTCAAAAACACCCAATAAGCCATACTCCATACTCCATACTCCATATTATAGAAAAAGGGAGTTTCATGTTTCTTACCCACAAGCTCCTTTCCGTTTACATATGGACCCAACTGATCAATTGGGACAAAATCAAACTTTGTTTCAGGAATGAATACCCCTTCATCTTTGGCTTCCTCGACAAGAGAGTACTCATTTAGGGTCATTTCATAATCATTAGCCACAGTCCTGTACTGCTTGTTAGCCACTTTCAAACTTCCCTTTGATATGTAATATGCCCTCCCCATTTGGAAGGTGTCGTAGAACTTCCTCGCAGCTTCGTTGAACATTGTTGCTTGTATTTGGGTACCCTACATGCATAAGAAAATCAGAACACAAAATAACTCAAACTAATGATAAAAATAATTACGCAAACCGATTTTTTTTGCCTTACATCTTCATCAGTCAGCTCAACATTGAAGACATTTCCTTCGCCTCTTGCGTTTTTGTAGCTTCGCATGGTCCCCTTGTTGGTAACTCTGACCTTTATGGTCCAGTTACCTTGGTAAGGGTTCAATGAAGCTACAGGGTGAACTCTTCTTGTCATCGACATTCTTGCAGAAGGAGCCATACTGCAATACAAAGGATATAATAAGCTCCATGACATGTACAAGACAATAATTTAGCAATTCATATACCATTGGAAGAAATAAATAAATAGCTTGGTAATGTGCCAAAATGAAGAGATAAGTGGGCCAGGACAAGAGATGAGACACCAAAACGAGACGGCTGATCCATACTATCGAATTATCGAGACATTGTCTACGTTGGGACGGAAATCCGTTGTTTACAATAAAAAAAAACTAAGCTAATTAGATTGAATTATGAATAAGTGGTCCAGGGGAAAACAGTCGACAGATATGGTCTGGTTTATTTCTTAGCACCCCGTTCACATATTTCCTGCTTCGGTCAAATTGATTTCAACCACTTTCAAACCATGAGATATCTAGGAGACAAACACATTACTCGAAATTCGGCCATAAAAATGTAGGACCAACCACAAACAAATCATGAAATTTCGATGAGACAAGCTCTTTATTCTCCAATTCAACCATCAATATGCATGTTAAAATAACACTAAAATTTGTATGAGACAGTCCCACGATAAAAAAAATAACGAGCATTTAGGAATTTGGTGTTAATTCTAGCCATAGATCTTTCTAAAGTTTAACACGTCGTAGAGGAGTGTCCTCCCAAAAATTTGGGAGAAGAATGACAAAAGCGAATAATCATAGGATAGAAAAAGGCGTCACTATTAGTAATTTGTAAGTCTTCTAAGAAAATGTCAGGACCACAGTTGTATAAGATACTTACACAATGAGTGGAATGAATGTTAGTCTGAAATTCCTTGAAACAATTCCGATTGTTGGGCTTTGCAGTGCCATGGTCTAGCATGGCGAACTCTTGGCCTGCTCACTTTAGGGAACTCAATGCTACCTGCATCGTCAGCAAACACCAATCAATCAAGCTAATTTCTTAGGAGAATGCGTCACATATAGGAAGGACGAGACTTACACTGAACTAAGGGTGGATTTAAATGTATTTAGGAGAAATTAGCAAGTAAATGGAGCGGTCTCAAATACGGAGTATAAAATTGTCAGAAAACGAGAAAAATGATTCTCAATTCTCGAAATCGAGATTATAACAAATCCCTAAAAGCCAGAATATGGAAAGCTTACCGAAATCATTGTCTTTCAATGCAAGTTCTGAACTGCTACTTGAGAGATCAAGTTCTTTCAATCCTCATTTCCGGTAGGCGGTTCTCATTCTTAAGAACCTTTCAATGTAAAATATATTGCTCTTAGTAATTAGTAATGGAATGGAACAAACCCGGTTAGAAATCTAAATACCTGAGACAAAAGGAATGATATTGAGCGAAGAAAACCCCAAATCGCCCTTGGAGCATTGAAATGAAATTAATCTCCTGTATTAATCTAATAAATCGAGACTCAATTGCAGAAATTCCAAATAGGAGAAGGTGAGAGAGAAGGATGAAGTGTGGTTGTTTGATAGGCTTGATTAAGGGTTATCGAGAGCTTGTTGATCGGCTTGATGGAGGTGGGGAGGAGCAGCAGGTTGTGAGAGAATAGGGAGGTTGAGTGGTGAGGAATGAGGAAGACGTGGAATGAAGCAAAGCCAAGGAAGGATGAAGGGCTATTGAATATTGGGCTGAAACGGACTGGATCGCACTAACCCGCGCAAATCACACCCAAACCCGCCCAATGGAGTTCAACTATTCATCAGCAAAACACTATTCATTGGTGAATAGTTCCAATGCTTCCTCACTTTTAGTTAAGGTGGGGATTACAACAAGTCTTCCTTGTGACGGGTATATCCGTTATAAACTTGCGACAGATCAAGTAATACTCATGTAGGTAAATAAGGCTAAGCAGATTGCTACTCTCTATGCACTTTGCTTTTGTATTATCTACCCCACATGGGTAGTACTTGACCCGTTACAAGCTTCCGACAGATATGCCCGTTACAAATGAGAATTTGTGTATTAGGTGTTGGTAACTTTCTTGGTTTCCGATCTGATTCTCATGTTATTCATTACTATCTACGTTATTATTATATAAACGAAAGAATTTTCATTACTTTTGTTTAAGTACAATACATGAAGATTATATATGTAAGCTGATGTTTCATCTTTTTTATTTCTTATTATGCGGACTCATTTACGAAGATAGGTCTTATTTGATATTCAACGATCATATCGTCGTTCTCTTTAAGCTTTTCGTATATTGTCTGCTATTTGTATATATATCATTCATCCATGATCATGATTTATGAACTTTTTAATTATATTTACATTCTTTTCACAGGAAGCCAACAACGCTAACGCCTTACGCATGCATGGCTCGAAATCTTGTCATTTTTCTTTATATTAACTCCGTGTTTTGTATGATTGTAAATCAGAGAGCATAAGCACTACCAACTGAACAAGGTCACATATGCATTAATATCGTTGGCATGCAATCGTCCTTATACAACATAAAGAAGCACGAACATACTAAAATTCTAACGAGGGTTTGTTCCTTAATAAGAACGGGATTAGGATAGTATATTTGTTTTTTTTTATCATAGTTGTTGGTTTGATAGCCCATGCTTAGAGTTTACCAAAACCTACGTTGGGTATTTGATGATATTCTAGCCACAAAATCACTCGGCTTTAATAGGTGTTATTGTAATGCTAAGATTATGATTAAAGCAATATATGGTTGATGAACTACCACTATTTTTGGTGTAGACCATCCGATTTAGTCTAAATACAAGGCGGGTAGGGCCACAAAGACGGTATTTTGACACTGATGCAGTCATAGAGCTCGAACACGAGACCTTTCGTAAAGTTAAAATAACCTCATGTCCTTTTAATACACGTGTAGAGGTGGGCAAGTGGCCATACTATTTTTCTGGTGTCACACATGAAATTTAATACACGTGTTTCACAATCACATGTCCTTTTACAAGTGCCCAACATTCGCATTCGAGATGGGTATTATTCCTCTTAAGTGTAAGACGGCTCAAATACCTACCAAATCATCCCACTTATTACCTATGAATCACATAAGTTTTGTTTTGATTACTACTAGATCTGGCAAAACCAACTCGACCCGATTGACCCAACCCGAAAAGGCTGACCCGAGACCTGAAAATGACCTGAACTGCCGAACCCGAATGATACCCGAAACCCGAATTGACTCGACCCGAAATGACCAGGGCTTTCATGGACCCGTTCAGACCCGACCCGAAATAACCCGACCCGAAACCACCCAACCCGAAAATGACCCGACAAAACATACATTTAAATTGACCTCAATACACATGAAATGCCTTTTTTTTCTTTTAATCATTGACCCGAAAATGATCCGACCCGATCCGCTTGACCCGAAACAACTCGACCGACAACCCCGAAACAGGCCCGTAAACACGAACTAACCCGAATATTTTTGAAACCCGAATTGGCCCGACCCGAACCCAACCCGTTGACCCGATTTGCCAGGTCTAAGTCTTACCAAAGTTATAAATCGAGTCAACTTAAAGACTTTGGTTTGAATCTTGACTCACACCATTAAAAGAAATTATCCAAGAAAAACAGCATTGTGTCATTTTTTTTTAGGTGGGTCTGACGGATAATGTATAAAGTTTGAGGTAAGTCTAAAAAATAAAGAAATAATAAAAATTAGTGGAAAACTGATATGACAGAGTTTTAAGACTTGGGAGGTCTGACGGATAATCTTACCCTAAGATGGGTACCACCTTCCTAAGCAAGATTTATTGAGTGTGAGATTAACCGTCTCAAGTTACAAAAGTAGTGATTAGGCTCCATAAATTTGATAAAAAGTGAAATTAAATGCAATTTTTTTAATTTCTAACCAAAATTACACCCAATAAAATAATAAATCAATTTCATTCATTTATTCTACAATTTATCGATTTTAATTAGGTTGGAATTAGTACTCTACTTCACAGGCTTACCATAAGAAGGGAAACAGTGAGGCACCATCCTAAAGCATATACGATTGACGATAAATTTAGGGGAATAGAACCGCCAACAGCGAAATATTCGATTAAGTACTATCCATGTGGGGT
>JAGPOY010011471.1:679-12703 GCA_018983105.1 Silene uniflora
CTACTCAACCTCGCGGTTGACCCTGTGTATTCGTGAACACCTGTGATGATCCAAATATTGGTGAGCAGACTTGACAGGTTTATGAGATAGGATGGGAGCTTGATGGGCGTGAGGCACTGGATCAGAAGACTTAGTAGTAGATGATTATTTAGAAGACCTTCACTTTTAATTATGCCTTTTCCGCTGTTTAATTCTTTTGTAGTTTAATGTAAAGGAAGTTTGTAATAATTAAGTTAAATAATTATATAAATGCCTTGGAGTTTGATTTGTTATTCACTACCTCGGGAAACCGAGATGGTAACAGTCCGGTTTATTAGGGAATGCCTTGCTAAAGACTCCTTAATAAATCGGGGTGTTACATAGGTCTAGTCTCAAGTCTTAAAAAGAAGTATCACAAGGTGGTCAATGCTTAGGTCGTTAAGCGTGTCTTCCCGTGGTGTAAACACCCTAACAAGGTTATCACTAAATGCAAGCTTATCAAAAGGGAAGAGACACGGCCAAAACATTTAACGTCATCGAAGGCATATGCTCCTACTATAGACTCTATACAAAAACGTTTTTGGAAAGCAAATAAACGTGCATGGATGCAATCTAACATATTATACAACCTATGAATGTAACTAAAAAAAGTGATATGCAAGCAAATGCAATTCTCCTAACATCACATAGAAACATCACTCCTTCACAAAATGTCACCACATTCTCATTGGCATAAGAAAACAAGCTAAGTAAGGGAGTAAGAGTTTGGAATGATCATACCAAGCGGTTCTTCTTTCCCTAAAATGTCTCGAATGAGGTGTAGTCCCTATGTGAGAAGTGTTAGTTTCATATACCTACTATTAGACCTCTCTAATAGTGATTTAATTAACTCATTAAATCTTGTTATAGTGGATCTAGTGCATGCATAACAAAATAAAAGAGTAGAGAAGAAAACAATGTTCCTTACATTGTTGAATAACACGAAATGGGCACAAGTAAGGTCTCCTACCTTCACTTGTTCTTGAGCTTGAATATATTAGGATGATCCTCCAACTTTTAAGCTCCCAATTAGAAAGTTTCCTCTTAGTTGCAACCAAGATTACAACCCAAATACTACTATGAATAATAACTAGTTATTCACTAGTAGTAGTCCCTTAATATTACTAATATAATTAGTATTACTACACTAGTAATAGTGAATTAACATTAGTACACAAAAATGAGATGTATAGATTTTGTGCTTGAGGTTTTCTAGTGTATATTTTGAGAGAAAATATGAGAAAAATGAAAACAACCAAAAATGTTTTTCACCCTTCAATTTGGTCGACCAAAATGTGGTCTTTATAGACCTTTTTCTCTTCTCAAAATATTACATGCATTTCTTTATGTTTAGGTAGTAGGCTAGGCAAGCTTTTGTCATGCACATGTCCCTTTTCCATATGAGAAAGTGTTTATGTGGAAAAGAACAAAAGTTCTCTTGTTCTTCCCTATGTCTGTCGACTACTAGGTGCCATTTTGGTCCATTTTTGTCTTATAATTTTTGTCCCACAAATGCTTATAAGTCTTATGCTTAATTATCTTACAAAATTAATTAGTAATTTGGTCATACAACAATTATGTGACAAATAAATAAACAATATACACTCAACTTATTGAGTAGTATTTTACCATTATATCAACATATAATGGGTCCCATAATGCCCTATTAGTTTTTTTATAACTCCTTGTAAATATAATAAACTAATTACCTCTACTTCCAAATATAAACGAAACCTCAACTAATTTAATGAAATAATATTAAATCATTAAATTAAATCTTATTTAATCTCATTAAAATAAGATGTAAACTTTATCAGTCAATCATCATTCATCACATAATTGAATAATAAACTATAATTGACTTGAGTCCCAAACTCCAATTCAATTATTGAACTCACATAAATAAGGGATTAATTAATCTGTATCAAATACAATTAATTAATTGTCTATTTAGGTCTTTATCTTTTAGGTGTGACCTTAAGGGATCAACTGATCACCACCGTCAACACGACAGTAACGTCAAACTCTAGTCAGCCAATCGTTACCGATTAATGTTGATCAGTTGACTATATAATTTATCATCCCTTTCGTATTCTTATTATGAGATTTAATTAATTACGTGATTACACAATAATTATGTGATCGCACTATTGTTGAGGACACATACTCCAACAATCTCCCACTTGTCCGAGACAAGTGTGTGTCACCAATTCTATTGTCCTATTATATCTCTCACTCAATGCAAGGTGTCTTCCAGGTCGTACTTGCATGTGATTATATCTAGAGTGGTTTTCTCGTTCTGGAGAGTAACTGTCTGACCGGAATTATCTACCGTAGATACCTTCCGAGCGTGGCCACGCATTTTCAGTTCACTACTCCTCGAGTGGCCTTGAGATTTTAAATAACTCTGACAAGGGGTGGACAATTCCTATCGCACTACTCCCTTCGATTAGCCACAACTCATCATGACCCAAAATATACTTATTTGACTCCTATTACGAAAGTTGTAGAGCATAAATCAAAGCCAATTAGAAACAGCGCCAACTTGGGCGAATAGTCTCTAGTCAAAAGAATTGACTCAAAGAATACTATAGTAGCTCTCGCCACGACCAGGCTTTATGAATTTCCAAAACTCTATAAGCGGTCCCTGCACGACAGAGTGTCCCATACAGTCTGCCTATGTGATCGACTAGTCATCTCTTATGAACCTATAGCACTTGAACTTACCATCAATCGTATCACGCTCTAGTTACTTCGAGACGTCACCTCATATAAGTAACTAGGGGCCAATACTAAGTTAATCCAGTTCACTTTAATAGGGTTTAAAATTGTCTCAACAACCTATTTGGATATAACAAAGTGAAAAAATAGTTTTTATAATAAAACTCAAACGATAAATGCGATTATCATATATGAGTAATCAATACAATATTATTACATCATATCTTATAATCTAAAGCATATGAAATCCAAGTAACCACATGGTGTTTTCATCAAGCTTGTCAAATTAATTTGGTTGGATAGTACACAATACAACTATCCATTCCAACTTGAAAATTTTTTAATTTCCTTCTATCGATGTAATCTCGAATGACAAGAAATTTTCCAAGTACGTGTCTAGGCTCGTAACTAGACTTTGGGTTCTTTAACTTGAAAGATGCTCTCACTGTTATCACATAACTTGTGATAGAATCCTTGGTGGAAAAACTCACTATTAGTCTCCTCATTAACCACCTTATCCTTGTCACAATGTACTCAGACTCCGTTCGTAGAATTTGCAATGACTGATTCTTTAAGGTTTCACTAGCTATTCGCACTCTTGACAATCATTAACAAGATCAGCCTGAGATTTCAAATTATCTCGATAAGTTTGGAAACTTGAGTTTGTGTATTTTTCAATGCAAGTAAGACAGAATTGGCGGTCTGACGGGTTTTATTTTTCGGTCTTGGAAGTAATTTGTAACAACCCGTCCCACCGCGGTCGTACACACTTTTGTGCCCGTTTTGTCCTCACTTAAGACTATAAGCACAAGATCTTGTGTACTAAGTGGTGGGTGGGAGTTATTATAAATATATCACAAGCCCCATACTCTACCGATGTGGGACAAATCTCCACACACACCCACATTCTACCAATGTGGGACAAATTCCAGGAGTGTTACATAATTAGTTTAAAAGAGAAGGAGAATAACCTAATCAGTTTCTAATCATTTTTCCTAAACACAATTCTAAAACTTTAAGCGACGTTACTCTCTTCCTCTCTTTTACACTAGTCGCATCAAGTCAAGGGTTAGCTTTCACATCTCGTTCGATCTAGTTCTAATCGATATGTATTCTATCGTATGTTTATATTCTTTTATAGTAGTTTATGAACCCTAATTAGAACGATTATGAGATTTGGGGATTTGTGTTAATTGTGATTAATTGATAATAGGGTGACAGATTCGTAGAAGAGGAATTCTACAATTGATTGTTTGATGTGCTTGATTTATTGGAGATTTGCGTATAAGGTAGGTTATTCCTACTCAGTTGATTGTTTATAGTTGTAAGACGATATGATATGATTGTATGGCTGGTTGCATATTGTGATTGATTGCTTATTGTATATTGTTGGAGTTACGGATGAGATGGTGATTGTAACACCCGCAATTTTCACTTAATGGATAATTTATTTAAAATCGCTAACTTAATAATACTCAATTTTAATTGGTATATTACTTAAATGGTTTTATACTTTCAAAACCGTGTTTTAGTTTCATAAAATTTATTTGATTTTATTTTGACCCGACAACCCCTTAAAAGTCGTCTTGTAAGTCTTTTAGTGCAAAACCGAGTCACAAACCTTGTGCATATGTTATCGGGCCTAAACAAACCTATGGACCATCTTTAAGGCAACCAAAACTCCACCTTTTAGGGTTTTATTCTCATTTTTCCAGCATTCCTTCTTCATCTTCTTCCATGAAAAATATGTCTTTTCCTCCATTAAAACCTTCACAAAATCAAACCTTAAGACGAATGTCATTTCTTCGTTTCTCAATGAAATGCTATGATTTTTGTACCATTCTTCTCCCCTCCTTCTCCTCTTTTCTATGTAAGAAAAATTATTACCTTTTGAATCTTTTAGAAAATCCATCTTTTTGTGAGATGTGTTTTCTAACCCTTTTTGTCTTAAACTTGTTTCTAGGTGAAAGCTTTAGAATTTCGGAGTAGTGTTAAGTCGGAATCGTATTATTTGAAGAGCTTAAAGGTAACGGTGATGGGTTACTCGCTATTAAATCAATTTTATGTGTGTATATGTTGTAGTTTACTTACATGTTTGTTGAAGTTTGAATCTTTACATGATTTACATGTTTTAAATGTTCTTTGTGGTTGAGTTGGTGTGTGAGACCATCTTGTAATAGTTTGAAGGAAATTTATAGTCTTTTTGGTCACCTGGATGTTCACATGTATGAAATGGGTTGTCTACATATGCTAATTTGAATATAATCCGTCTTAATTATACTTATTTCATCTGTTTTAATTATGTCACATGATTGTTGGTTGGAATTGTTGGATTTGGAAACAATTGGGTAAAGTTGGGCGATTGTGAGATTGATGATGTTTTATAATGTATGTAGATGTTATCCATGCCTCCATTGTTGTTTAATGTTGAACATTGTTGAGTTTACATAAGGAAAGAGATGAAGATCTAAGTGTTTCGGCCATGTGTCACCAAGGGGTACAATTGTACCCGAGCGGGTAAAACTTTTCCTGCACTGTCGCGTTTTACTAAAATGACTATATTTCCCTCGTTTCTTACTCATTTTGAACGTGTGACATACCTTTAGAACCGTAAGAGAATGGGCTATCACTCCAATTGGTTTCACCTTATTATCATGTCTAGAACTAGAGTTATGCCCGTTTGAAGTTGACCCTTGTTGTAGCCGAGTCCTAAACTTGTTGTTTCGAATTAGGTTTTTGGTTTCTTATTGATTATGCTTACCAACCTTGGTTCTAATGCTTGTGTATATCCATGTATGTATTGGGGTTATTTGTATGCAAGTTTTGTGTTAATTGTGCCCTCACATGATTTATTCACATGTTTATTAAACAACAGTATGAATTGTTTACATGTTAACCATGAGAATATTGTTGATCTTATTGGTGACCCATGTGTGACGTTTTACATGTTGTGACGAGTTGACATTTCTTGTTACCTTGTTCGGACCTTTGACCGCGAGCGTGTGGCCATGTTTCCGGACTTGGACATCCTTCGCCTTTATTCGGACCTTTGCCCGTGAGCGTGCGGCCATGTTTCCGGTTTTGGCTATTTACCTTGTTCGGACCTTTGACCATGAGCGTGTGGTCATGTTTCCGGATTGGGTTTCCCTTCCGCGTCTTTGGACCTTTGAGCATGAGCGTGTGCACCATGTTTCCGATTTGAGGTTACTCGACCTTTGGGCATGAGCGTGTGCACCATGTTTCGAGTCTTGGATACGAAAGGTTTAGTATTTCGGAGTAGTGTTGAGTCGGAATCGTATTATTTTAAGAGCTTAAAGGTAACGGTGATGGTTACTCGGTATTATATCAAATTTATGTGTGTATATGTTCTAGTTTACTTACATGTTTGTTGAAGTTTGAATCTTTACATGATTTACATGTTTTAAATGTTCTTTGTGGTTGAGTTGGTGTGTGAGACCATCTTGTAATTGTTTGAAGGAAATTTATAGTCTTTTTGGTTACATGGATGTTCACATGTATGAAATGGGTTGTCTACATATGCTAATTTGAATATAATCTGTCTTAATTATACTTATTTCACATGTTTTAATTATGTCACATGATTGTTGGTTGGAATTGTTGGATTTGGAAACAATTGTGTAAAGTTGGGTGATTGTGAGATAGATGATGTTTTATAATGTATGTAGATGTTATCCATGCCTCCATTGTTGTTTAATATTGTTTATTGTTGAACTTACATAAGGAAAGAGATAAATATCTAAGTGTTTCGGCCATGTGCCACCGAGGGGTACAATTGTACCCGGTCGGGCACAATTGTACCCGGGCGGGTAAAACTTTTCCAGCACTGTCGCGTTTTACTAAAATGGCCATATCTCCCACGTTTCTTACTCATTTTGAACGTGTGACCTACCTTTAGAACCGTAAGAGAATGAGATATCACCTCCAATTGGATTCACCTTATTATCATGTCTAGAACTCGAGTTATGCCCGTTTGAAGTTGACCATTGTTGTAGTCGAGTCCTAAACTTGTTGTTTCGAATTGGGTTTTTGGTTTCTTATTGATTATGCTTACCAAATCCATGTATGTATTGGGGTTATTTGTATGCAAGTTTTGTGTTAATTGTGCCCTCATATGATTTATTCACATGTTTATTAAACAACAAATGTATGAATTGTTTACATGTTAACCATGAGTATATTGTTGGTCTTATTAGTGACCCAAGTGTGGCGTTTTACATCTTGTGACGACTTGACATTTCTTGTTACCTTGTTCGGACCTTTGACCGTGAGCGTGCGGCCATGTTTCCGGAGTTGGACATCCTTCGCCTTTATTCGGACCTTTGGCCGTGAGCGTGCGGCCATGTTTCCGGTTTTGGCTATTTACCTTGTCTGGACCTTTGACCATGAGCGTGTGGTCATGTTTCCGTATTGGGTTTCCCTTCCGCCTCTTCGGACATTTGGGCATGAGCGTGTGCACCATGTTTTCGATTTGAGGTTACTCGACCTTTGGGTATGAGCGTGTGCATGATAGGCTATCGCACACCAAACAAAAATACCCTAGGCACAACAAATTAATGTAGTAATAAGGGGTCGAATCCACAAGGAAAATGGTGATCATATTACGAATTGCTATGGGGAATTTTTATCAAGGTCGATTAACGATTTGGTTTGAGTTTGGTTAAAACAATATAAAAAATATGATTTAAATAATATAAATTAAAAGAGTCCAAGAGGATTGGGTCACATATGCATTTCACATATAAATTATCATGCCATTAGTAAGATTAAATAATAAGAACAACAATTGCTTAGGAACTAGGATTACCCGTTTCACAACATTAGCATTCCCGATAATAATATCGTCCATAGATTGGGTCCTAGAGTCTCTCGTCTACTAGGTCACTCTACTATCACATGCAAAGTCTAACTCGAATTCTGTGTCTCTCGACTTATAGAATGAATTAACAAACTTAATCAATGATTATGGCCACTAAACAAAAATTAATAAAAGAAGCATGAGCATGTGATAGAAGCAATGTGTTAGAATTATCTTTATCTCTTTGTTGGCAATTTAACTCATATTTTAGTGCATGGTGCAGCAGGGGCTAAGGCAAGGGGTCTCTCACTTTTTCAATGCTTGATATGCCAAGTAACTATGAGCCTTGGAATAGGGCCAAAATCCATTTTATCTTATGAGCAATGCAACTTCCAAGTGGAACAGACAAGCCTGAAACACATGAGAAATTTCAGAATCTGTGGTCTGAATTCAGATGGCCATATCTCAAAATCCAGATGGAGTTAATTTGAGTTCTTTATATGTATAAAATCTTGAGATAGTCTACTTTCCTATGGAGTTGGAATCAACAAGTTTTAATATGTAGATTTTTCAGAATAAGGCTTCAAAGACTGTCATGCTTGAATGCAATGCTGATTCTGAAATGACCTGTCAGCGTTCAGAAATGAATAACTCAAAACCTGCTAGATATTTTTTGGTAATTCTTTTTGGAGATGAAAGCTAACATCAATAGCTTTCATTTGATGTATGGTGGGTATTTTTATCCTTCGTGAGCTAAGAGTTATGGATTTATAAAGTTACAGCAGCTCTGCAGGAAGAATGCTGTCATTCCAGAAATGACCTGTCTGTCTTCAAAATTCAATATCTGAAGATTCACTCAATAATTTTGGTTGATTCTTTTTGGAGGTGAAAGATGACTTCCTTATCTTTCATTTGAGCCATCATGGGTATTTTTATCCAATCTGACTTGGGAGATATGATTTTTCAAAGACACTGCTGCCATAGAGGGAAATTGCTGAATGTCAGATTCTGACCTGAACTTACTAAAAGTCTTATATCTCAAGTTCTAGGCAATATTTTCAAGTGATTCTTTTTGGACAAGAAAGTTAACTCTTCTAACTTTCATTTGGAACCAGTAGGGCATTTTATTTCATCCTGAGCTAAGAGTAATCCTGCCTGCAAGATAGGGCTGATTGCAGGAATGCAACAGAAGTTTCTGTTTGATGCCATCTTCTGGCAGGGGCATTTTAATCATCTCTCCTGCCAAGATTAGTACTTCCTAAGATGGATGATGATCCTAATGGCTTCCTAATGCCATGGGATGGGAGGTGACAAACTTGGTTCTCAAATTAAGTAGATTTTGGCCTGAGAAAAGAGCAACAACAATTTCTGAAACAATGACAAGGACAGCTTGTGGTCCTCTGGATTTTTGCTTCATTGCCTTTGTTTTTGAGCAGCACCTGCCCCAAGCCACGACAATTCCTCATTTATAAGCTCTTCTTAGAGCCCTTGAGCTGCCAATGACCATTCTCCAAGGCCTTTCACATCTCATTTGACCTTGAGCAAGCAAACAAATCTGATTTTAGCTTTATTACTTTATGCTTTATGCTTTATTGTTTCTAGTTTTTTGTGTTCACTTTGTGTAAGATAAAATAGCTGTTTTCTTGTACTCTTTTGTGAGCCATTTGTGGCCTTAGATGTAAATTTGGATGGCTTAGATCAAGACTTGGTCCCTATATAAACCAAGCATTTATCCTTGTAATATGCAGTTTATGAATGAATGAAAAAACAAGATAAGTTTTTCTCAATTGAAAATCTTTCACAACTTGTGCATTGCTTAGTTGTAAAGTCGGGCTTAGTGATTCCTTGTGCCTTGCTTAGGAATTGATTAAGTACCTGTGGTGAGCATTTGAATCAATCTGTGCCTTGCTTGATTGATTTGAATCCTCATTGTTTGTCACTTTAATCAGAAGTTCTGTGTTTTGCTTGAGTCTGATTAATTTGATACCCCAAATTATCATATTAGTCTCTTGTGCTTTTCTTAGAGTCTAGTGTGTTAATTATATCCCTTTTATTCAGAAAATTATTCCACAAAAAAAGAGTCTCACAAATCTGTCAGAAACTCATTTCTGAACAGGCTGTTTGTCGATTTATTAAAAATACTTAGAAGTTGATCCAGGGTCATAAATTTGGCACAGTGATAGTTTACCCTTTTAACTAGCTTGTCACAAAATTTAATGATTTATCAAAGTCATTTGCTATTTTTAAGTATTTTCCAAAGTTAGCTGCGCATTGCTGAGTTTCTGTTAGATCTTCATTGCTGTCAGGAAATTGAATGATTTATGTGAAGTATTTAGAATGTGAATCAGGGCGTGAAACTTGGTACAGTTTTATTTTAACCTCTTAACTAAATTGTCACCAAATTTCATGATTTATCAAGGTCATTTGCTATTTTTAAGCATTTTCCAAAGTCAGCTGCGCATTCCTGAGATTTCCTGAATTCTCAGTTTCCTGAAATTTTTGGGTCATCTTTCAAATATTGATAGATCCCCTAGTAATCTTATAAAGTATGATGAATTAAGCATAATGTAAATAGAATTATAAAGTAAATAGAAGAAGAATCATCCGTACCTTTTAATTGGCCAATATGATGAATTAAGCATAATGTAAATAGAATTATAAAGTATTAAAAGATAAATAATATTATAAACTACTAGTAATGGAAATGACTTGTAAATCAGTAAATGATTAAATAAATGATTAAAAAAACTAATATGAGAAATGCAAAGGTAAAGGATAGAACTTAGCAGAAATAGTTACCGAAATGGAGAATGAAAAACTTGTAGGGAGAATAAGAATAAACCAAAGGAAATTGTATTGCAAACTTGAATATAAATTGTATAACTATTGAAAGATTACAAATTCTAATGAGAGAATAAGAGAATATAGAGAATTTCTAAGTGTGTAAGAGTGTGTAAATGAGTCGTACAAGCCTCCCTATTTATAGTAAAATAGGGAGTGAAACGTAAACAAATGAGAAGATCACAAGACCGACTAGGTCAAGCTCGTCCCGATCGGGATCACCTCGTCCCGATCGGGATCGTAGTGATCTCTGTCAATTGTGATTAACTCCTTAGTAAATGCATATGGTATCCAATGGACGTCATTACTAGGGTGATTAAACACCCGGTAAATGCACTATGACCTAGAATATGATGATAGCCTCCATGCACTTCTCACTTCTTTGTTGGACTTTTTAAATCGGGCTTGACTTTTAGTTGACTTCCATTTGCATTTGTTGACATTTGATCCACTAATAAGCCATGCAACCCATTGAAATGCTCCATACTAGTCCAATGCTCACTCAATTCTTAGCCTTGCTTTCTAGTTGATCCATTGTTGTAGGATTTCAGCTCAAATAGCTCTATTACCTACAAAACACATTAGAATTGCAAAACAAACTAGAAACACAAATGTTAGCTCAAAATCACTTAGATAAGTGCAAAATAACATGCAAATAAGAGCTAAACAAAGAGGTAAATGTATATAAAATAGGCACTTATCAAACTCCCCCAAGCTAAGTCCTTGCTTGTCCTCAAGCAAGCAATCATCCCAACTTGTAAATCTCCTATATAATAAACAATGACTCGCGTCCCTAAACAACAAGAGCATAAGGAAAAACATGACATGGATGAGATTTATACGATGACGTAGCATAAACAACTTCAAATGGACTTTCCGGCTTTTGCATGATCTTTTGACTTTTGGATTCTTGCGGTACACTCTCAACTCAAATTGTGTTTAAGGGCAATTTTGTGAAAAATCACTCAACTAACCTCAACTTAAAACATGTGCCCGCAATCTAATATGGTAGATAATCAAATCACAAATCAAAACAATCAAATGCATACGAAAATGAAGCCAAAAGGGTTAGAAGAAGGCTTTTTGTGATATGGGACAAAAGGGGACAAATGATTATGGAGTTGTGGAGCTAAATTCAAGCTAGTAACAAAACCATAGTGAAAGCTTAACCCAAATTCCCAATTAGAAGCCAAAAATAATCAAATGACTTCTTACAATTCAAAACATAAGAAATTCTCCAAAATATTTTTATGAATCACATGAGAAATTTCTTAATTCACTTCTTCTTCTTTTTCCCTTCTCTTTTTTCCTTTCAAGCACAACACATTTTTCATATTTTTTCCATTGCTTTTTTCCTCAATTTTTTCTTTTCTTTTCTTTCTTTGCTTTTCAACTTTCATATATCGCATTTTTTCTTTTGTTTTTTTATTCACAATAACATAAACTTTGTAGAATCATCCCAATGTAAGCTTCCCAACAAAAAACATAGCTACTAGCTTGACAAGGGTAGACAAGTTTTTATGTAGCTAAAGGAAATTAAAAACAATGAAGGGGGCTAATAAAAGGGCTAAGTTATTAATGTGAATTCGGCTTCAAAATGCAATGCAAACATGAAAGTAATACTCAAA
>JAGPOY010011472.1:0-12678 GCA_018983105.1 Silene uniflora
GTTTTAGCAATTTCGACGATGTGATGAGGTATAGTCGTTCTGTTACATGGTTCTTTATTAGTAGAAAATACAAAGCTTCCTGAGTACTCTTTTATTTCACCTTCAACAAAGTTCCTCCTTAATTCATTCACATTCAATAAAATTCCTTATTACTTCATCTTCATCATTTTGATTGTAAGAAAAATCGACTTCTTCCTTGTTATTGATTATTTATCAGAGATGATGAGTAGCTGCTAAATGATAAAATGGTATATTGCAAACCTCAGGGGTATTTGGTACAAGCACCGTTTTTTAATAAAGTAGTTAAAAAAACTAATTTTCCCGCCAAAAAAAAGTTATTCGCCTTAATCTAACTCCGTTAGTCTTAACTTAACGCTCATAACCCAACAAGGGTACCATTGGCACAAATAATGAACTTCAAGGGTACCATGGACACATTCTTAAAAAGAGGGGTACCATGGACAAAGTGACAAACCACAGGGGTACCATGGGAAAAATCCGTATATTATTTGATACATTTACATATTTATTCATACAAAACCATATTACCCTTCTTCTCAACTTCTCCCTCCCTAACCCCATACTAGCAACCACCAATGCCCGGCCACCGGCCACTAGCCACCACCACAATCGTCATCCAACGCACCCCACCAGCCACGCACCTGCGCGTGCGACGACGACCCCTCTGGTGACGATTCCGACCACCACCCTGTAGTCGACGGACACCGCCTATTTCGTTTCAGATCTACTAACAGTGGTGTAATGCTTCATTTCAGATCTACTAATGTCCGTCGTCATTTTTGTTGTTTATTTAATGTAGCGGATTATAATTAAAATCAATGAAATGATTTTGATGTATAAATTTCCATTCAATGGTATTTGTGAACAATATATTTTGAATATATTGGCTAAATAGTAGCTTGTGTATCAAAACAATTTTGGCATGATTGATAATAGGAATCATGGTGTCCCATGATTTAGCGTAATAAGTGGAGAGATAGAGGGTGGGTATTGTTTCATTTTTTCCATTTTTTTGTTCCCATGTCCAGGATTCTTGTGTTCACCCGAATGTATCAATTAATTATTGAATCAAAAAGTTTAATATAGATTTGGTAATAATTTCAATTAATCTATAATAATTTGGTACCGATTCATATAAATAAGTAAATAAATGAATGAGAAGTTAAAGAAAATAAATAAATTGTCATCAATTGGTAGTTCTTGATTGAAAAAATGTGAATGATAATATTGTTAAAGAGAAATGGTTAAAGATGAAGATGTATAATCAACCATGAAGATTGAAGGTCATATTAGGAGGTGGTAATCGAGTAAAGTTGGGTCGGCTTGGCTTTGAGCCGAGTCAAGTAGGGTCGGGCCATCTCAAGTCATCCTAGCCTATCGGGTGGACTCAGGCTCAGGTAGTTATCGGGCAGGTAAGCAGGTTATTTCGGGTCAAATAATGTACCAAGTCGGACGGTTCGGGTCAGGTCATTATCGGTTCTTCCGAGTTTATCGCATTACTTTAAAATTAGTTTTTCGACCATTATTTGATTTAATACTTCATTATTAACTCAGATATACCAAACTTAACCTTAAATCGCTTTCAATTTGATCAATATTAAGCTTAATAATTATCGCGTCATCAATTTAATTAGGCACATTTAGGGTCGCCTAGGGATGTCAATGGAGGGTCCGGGTCGGGTGGAGCCTCACCCGACTAAAATTTCTCCACCCGATCCACCTATCATCCGCAGGTGAAACGAGTGATTCTGGTGATAAACGGATTAATAATTAATTACTCTTGAACTTAATTTTTTGCCAATCAATACATTGTTAATCAGTAGTTTCATATGCATTTACATAAAAATGGTTTAATTGGTTTACATATTCCATAATACATCAGATTAAAACAACCAACAAGAACGATCCATGGTGCTGACTACCACCGCACCTCTAATCGCTCGGAAAAAAATGAAGGCCTGGTTCGAAATTGCTCAACACAATCAATGGCGGACTTAGTTTCAAAAAATTATCTTCAAATTCGTCAAGATCTAAAGTTTCAATTTCAAATATTTCAAAGATTGACAACAAATTTAAAGAAAACGAGATGATGTAGAAAAAGGGGCAGAAACATGAAATTAATGAAGCGCTAGACCAACAAAAGTAATCTTTTCAAGTAGATTAAAATTAAATTAAAAGAGGAAGAGTGGTAGGAGTGACGAAAATGTAGAGAAAAATAGAGAGAGAATAAAGAGAGAAGAGATAGAGTGAAATGAAAGGAGTAAAGGTCTAAAGGAGGCTGTAGAAAAGAATTTCTCAGTCTAGGTTTTATTACGTAGTCTATATATACCACAAAATTTACAGTAAATGAGAGAATAATCGGGTGATGGATCGGGTGGCGGGTGGAAAAACTTCAACCGAATTCGACCCGATCCGTCATCCGACTCACCCGTCACCCGCTTTATATCCATTTAAGTCGGGTTTTCATCCATTTATTTAGTTCGGGTGGACAGATTTTTGACGGATTCGGGTGAAATTGACATCCCTAAGGGTCGGGTTCAAATTCGAGGTCGGGTCAATTATCGGGTTATCAATTTAATCCGGTTCATAACGGGTCAGGTTGGGGATCGAGTCTGTATCAGTGATTATCGGATCGTGTCGGAATACGGGTAATCTCCGGGTGGGGATCGGTAAAAGCTCCACTCGAGCCGAGTTGTATCAACTTAAATTATAGAATGTATGAGTGATTACTTTAATTTATACTATAATATATAACTTTATTGTATGAGTAAGGACTTTAATTAAAATTAAACCTTAATCGAACCGTTTCCAATTAAATGGTTCAGTTCACCAAACCACTTTACCGAAACAGTTCGGTTAACAGAACCTAAAGAATACTTGGTTGAGTTCTTTTCAACCGAAAAGAACAAAGCCTAATAGTTAAGGTCATGTTCTTTTGGACTGAAATTGTCTGAACTAAACTGAACAGAACTCAATAGAGTTGAACTAAGCTGAACTGAACTTGGTTAAGTTAAATTGAATTCAGTTTTGTTAAACAAACTAAAGTTAAATTAAGTAATTTTTATTTAACTGTAATTAAGGTAATTTTAATCAAATTAACTTTATTTAAAGTAACTTTATAACTTTAGGGAAATAATATTTCATTAAGTTTGATTAAGTTTATTACAAACTTCTCTTCACATATTAACTATTACTTCTGTTCAGTTTCATTCAGTTCAGTTTAGTCGAACTTTATTAAGGCTTTGTTTATTTGGACATAATTTCAGCTCATTTCGGTTCACTTAAGCTTCATTTAGTTGCTGTGACGATATGTTAAGGGTTCATTCAGTTCAATTCAGTCTAACTCCTGCTACTACTTCTCAGCTTATTGATCAACTTGTGCTAGTTAAGTTAAGTTATGTTATTGTTGTCGAAAAAAAGTTAAGTTATGTTTAATTTGTGTCTATAGATAATTTTTTGTCATCATATTGATTAAATTAATATCAAAGACTTGTTTCTCATATAATGGTTATAAAAATTGTACCAAAATTAACTTAAATTATACACTTGTATTAGTTAAGTTAAGTATGTTTAATTAGTATTAACAGATAATTGTTTGTTATCATATTGATTAAATTAATATCAAAGAGTTGTCTCTCGTATCATGACATCATGTCCATAAAATTTGAACTTAGTATTAACAGATAATTGTTTGTTATCATATTGATTAAATTAATATCAAGGAGTTGTCTCTCGTATCATGTCCATATAATTTGTACCAAATTAACTTAAATTATACACTTGTATCAATTAAGTTAAGTTAAGTTAAGTATGTTTAATTAGTATTAACAGATAATTGTTTGTTATCATATTGATTAAATTAAAATGAAAGAGTTGTCTCTCGTGTCATGTCCATAAAATTTGTACCAAATTAACTTAAATTATACGCTTGTATTAGTTAGTTAAGTTAAGTATGTTTAATTAGTATTAACAGATAATTGTTTGTTATCATATTGATTAAATTAATATCAAAGAGTTGTCTCTCGTATCATGTCTATAAAATTTGTACCAAATTAACTTAAATTATACACTTGTATTAGTTAAGTTAAGTTAAGTATGTTTAATTAGTATTAACAGATAATTGTTTGTTATCATATTGATTAAATTAATATCAAAGAGTTGTCTCTCGTATCATGTCCATAAAAATTAATATCAAAGAGCTTATGCCATGTCATTAAATTATACACTTGTGTTAGTTAAGTTAACAATGCATCTACATAGTGTCTGCCACGTCATTAATTCGCGCCACCGTATCTACTCCACTAGGAGTCTACCATATCATCAATACAATTAAATTTAACTTGGTTAAGTTAAGTTTAGTTTAATTCAGTTTCGTTAAGCTAACTATAGTTAAGTTATTTTTATTTAACTTTAATTACGGTAATTTTAATCAAATTAACTTTATTTAAAGTAAGTTTATAACTTTAGATAAATAATATTTAATTAAGTTTGATTAAGTTAATTACAAACTCATCGCTTCACAAATTAACTCTTACATTACTTCAACTTCATTCAACTCAACTTTATTAAGACTCCGTATTTTTGGACATAATTTCAGCTCATTTCGGTTCAGTTCAGTTCAGCTTCATTCCGTAAATTACAAACTCATCTATTCACAAATTAACTCTTACTTTAGTTGAACTTCATTCAATTCAATTCAGTTCAACTTTATTACGACTCTGTGTTTTTGGACATAATTTCAGCTCATTTCGGTTCAGTTCAGCTTCATTCAGTTAAGCTCAGTTAAGGTTCATTCAATTCAATTCAGTCTAACTCATGCTACTACTTCTCTTATTGATCAACTTAGTTATGTTGACTCTAGTAAATTCAAGAACAACCAAGTTTAATGTTGTTAAAACGCGATATAGATCGTAAAATTGTACGATCCTATGATGCAAAAAGTGGAAAATGATACAAGTCATTGTAGGATCGTTCTGGTGGAAAGATCGGGTAGGATCACATACTGATCATACAGAATCATATACGAGCGATGGTAGGATCGTCCAGGATCGTAAAAGTCTTATTTATTTGAGTTCTAATTTTGTGAGGTTGTTTTTTTTTTGTACTTACAACTCTAATTTAAAAGGATATGTAAAATTAATATATAAGATATAAGTTATATTAACTTAAACCATACACTTATATTAATATGAGTACTCATGTTTAATTAGTATCATACACATCATTGTTCATTATCACATTGATTAAATTAGTATCATAAATTTGTCTCTCGTATTATGTACATAAAAATTGTATCGTTGCATAGTGTCTGCCACGTCATTAATCCGCGCCACCGCCTCTCTTCCAATAGAAATCCGCCATTTCAGCAATCCATATATCCACCTTTTGCCCGTTAGTAGTCAGCCATGTCACCAATCCACACCTCCCCTCCCCTCCACACATTTGATAACAATATTATGTTAATTAATTTAAATTTAATTAAGTCTATGGAATAAGAGACTTGGTATTCGGTCTCGCCTTAGTTACCTATATTTATTTTTTATTTGTATGAATTAAATTTACATTTACTTGTCTAATTCATACATTTTTATGATATTTGAACAATTTCTAGGTTTAATTTAACGCGTTTTGGTTTTTAGGKTTGGTTTATTTTAGGGTTGGGTATTTTTAGGGTTTTAGGGTTTCTATGTTAGGTTTATTTTAGGGTTGGGTGTTTTTAGGGTTTTAGTGTTTTTAGGTTTGGTTTATTTTAGGGTTGGTTGTTTTTAGGGTTTGTTTTAGTGTTTCTATGTTTCGTTTATTTGAGAGTTAAGTGTTTTTCAGGTTTATTTTTTTTTATTTTTTTATTTTTTTGTTTTTTCGGGAAAACCTCTGAAGAGGTTAAACTCTTTCATTAATATCACAATAAACAGCATCCACAATGTTTTGAGGAAAATCCTCAGCCCAAAACCGTCTCCCATACCACCGAGGGTCGTATGAGCTAAAAGATGAGCAACACTATTTGACTCTCTTCTAACGAATTGAAACACAACTTTTTTTTTTTTTAGTGTTTTTAAGTTTGTTTTATTTTAGGATTGAGTTTTTTTTAAGGGTTTCTAGGGTATAATACTTAACTAAACTATAATTCCATTTCCAACTTTTTATGTTTGGTTTATTTTAGGACTGACGTAGTTACTCTTAGTTTAATTCAGTTTAGTTAAACTAATTATAGTCAAGCTAAGTTAAGTTATTTCTATTTAACTTTAATTAAGGTAATTTTAATCAAATTAACTTTTTCAAAGTATGTTTAATCAACTTTAGATAAATAATATTTAGTTAAGTTTAGTGAAGTTAATTTCAAACAAATGAGAGTCAGTTGAGTTATTTTTAAATAACTTTAATATAATTAAGTTAACTCTAGTAATGTAATATTTAATAAAGTTTAATTAAGTTAATTTCAAACAAATTAACTTTAGTTAAGTTAGTTAAAATGATTTGGGTAACGGGGCATGATGGGATCCTTAGTTCAGAGTTGCGTTAGTTTGATTAAATCCTTTTATCAAGTCAGTTCGGCTCAATTTTTTAATTATAGTCTCTAGTTAATATAAATTTTGGGTAGAGAAAATAACTAATGATTTTTTATACTATTTTTATAGTCTTTGATTAATATCAAAATAATTGGTCTGACTCAAAAGACAAGACCCGAGTTGACACGGCATCCGAAATGAGGAGCCAGTTACTCGAATTGATATTAACCAATGACCCGACACAAATGTTTATCGTTGTAAACTAACCATTGCCCCTAATAAACTTTATAATAATAGATCGTAAAATGACCAAAGTTATAAATGATCTGACACGACTCGACATTATCCGAGTTCTAGTAAACCCGAAAATGACCCGACCCGAACTCGACCTAATTAACCCAAATCAACCGTAAATTTAAGTTTAAGTCGAGAATATATTAAGGGTCAAAATATTATCCGCATATATTACTTACTATTTGTTCATTAATATATATTGTCTAATCTATATCTATCTATCTATATATAATTATAATACAGAAACCGCTGACATCATCTAAGTACACGTGTCATTCATACAGACAAAAAATTCCCGCCTAACATTATTCTATGAGATTAAAACCCTAATCATCTATACGGAAATATCTCTATCATTATGCTGCCTCTTTCCCTCACAGTCATTAGGTTTTTTTCCTCCTCCTCATTTGAATCATATATGGCGTCCTCACCATCATCCAAAAACATAATTTGTCTTCATAATCTGTCATAGTTTTGTAGGCGACTACGGTATCGAAGAGGTAAATCGTTTTCTCTTATTTTTTTTAGCATTTAACATTTTCAATTCCTTCTTGCTCTTTATCTATTACGGAGTACTCTGTAATTAATAGTCATGAAAAAACCATTCAAGAAAAGAGTACATATTTCTTTGTAACCATTTGCAATCAATTTAATTCCTCATTTTCATGAAAGTTTAATGCAAAATTAGAATTTGTTCTATCAATAAGTTTATCTGTACATTGAATGTATATAATTTGGGATGAATTAGGTTTAAATTTGATTTGTTGATCAGTTTTTTGAAGGCTGTTGATAAATGGAGAAAACTGTCCTTTTATCGGTTCTCGATGAAGTTATTTTGACATGGTGTGATTTTCATAGTTATTCTCATTATATTTTTATTGTATGGTATAACCTTCGTGTTCTTTAGCTGGCGTATTAAAGTTCGTAGTGTTTTTTAGCCTTTCATCCTTGCACTTTGCCTGGCACATGAATTATCAGCCAAGGATAAGCTCATAAGCCCCTTAAAATGTTTCATCTTCATCGCTTTTAATTGGGTACGTTAATAAATTCGTTATTAAAAAAGCAGGTAATCATGGTGATGTAGTATATTAGTTTTTGTTAACCCTTATCGGCATCCTTAAGTAAGCTCTTTTGTGTTCAATTATGTGCATCGTTCAATCCATTTTCGGTGGCCTATAAAATACTCTGCGTTCATTTCCAATTTTATGAGTATTGTTAATTTCTCAGTTTCTTAATCATCTCATCCTAGACTACATTGCTCCTACCAATTACTCTCAAGTTTCAATTTTTTACTTCAACATAGCTATGAAAGAGGATGAGTATGATATAGTCTAACAAACTACCTACTACCAGCCCATATATTGCTAAGTGTGCTTCTTTGTCATGTGATCAATTTGAAGCTTCTCTTAATACAAGAAAAGTTAGTAGCGCATTTGCTTGCTTAACAACTTCTGTGACATTTTTCATTTCATGGGCATTAAAGATTCACATCAAAACCATCAATCAATATGCGAAACCAATCTCATGATGGGGCTGATTATTTTCTCTGATTTTATGAAAGATCTTCACTGGTGACATGTCGTTTGCGAAGAAGACGTTTAGTTGTTCACCTCACAGTAATAATATTACCTCTAAGTAGCTTTTCCGAACAATGTGAAATTCATAATGTCTGTCACAATATTTTTTATGCATTCTTTCATCTAAGTAGTGAAGTAGTTGAAGTAGAAAACTACTTCGTATTATTTTGATAAACACGAAAAATTTATAGAATTTTCACCATCGAAAAAGTTGTTCATACTTTCGTTTTTCAATCAATTTAATTCCTCATATGCATACAATTATATTGCGGATTAGAACTTAAAAGTTTGCTGAAGTAATCAATTTACGGTTGTACTCATTTTTTATCAGTCAAAGACATAACGAAGTTGTTCCTTGGCATCATCCCGTTAACCAGAATTTTCTGTCGTAACGTTAAGACGTTAACCATATTTTTTCTGTCGTAATCGTATTTGTTCACTTTACCAAGTTATTTGGCCATACTTTGTTAAATTTGACCATAAACTTTACTTGCTTTGATGCTTTCTATATTACTCCATATTGTTTTCCACTTCAAGTATTTAGCAACTCGATATTATTTGGTATATTGATAGGCTTTATGTTTATTTGAGGCAAAAGTTTGTCCTAAAGCACATCTCAATTGAATAATAATCATTTAATTTGATCATGTGTTTTGTCATAGTCGATGACTAAGAATTTGAGATTGAGGTGTTTAATGAAATGCTGCTTCATTGTTTATCAACTGCATTCATGGTCATTCTTCAAGGACACTGAATCAAGTGTTATTACTAATACTATTAAGGTTTAGTTCAACTAACATGAAATTTCTGCCCGAGATTCTATAAATGGTCGAATTTTAACTTTCTATGCTAATAGACTAAATGATTCTGTTGTCATCGAGAATTTATTGCTCACAATTTTCCAATGCAAAAAACTCGACATCTTCTCTAATAAATTTCTAAGGCAAAATGTGTTGTTGTTTGCTCAATGATTTCGAGTTTGTTTAATGATTTTTCGGTGAATGTCGAGTTTAGTCCTAATCCCTATCAACGTTTTTGCGTTTGTTAGTGTACTTGTGTCTAACAAGCCAAGGAGGAGCATGGTATAATTCTCTTTTATCGGGGTTATTGAGGACTCGGGTGCTACTAACCAATTATGAATCTCAAGATAGCATAACATTGCTTCTATTATGTGATTGATATCTCCGTTTATCGTGTATGGCTGCGTTAATCGGACTTAACACATTGTGTGGAGTTTTTGTATAAGTTATAACCAATGACTTAGATAAAGGGAGTAGTAGTATGCTTATTATCGTTTACATTGCTGTTGAATGAAATCTATCGAGACAGGAGACTAATCTTTTGTTGTTTTGTTCATTTTCAGATAAATAAGCTTTTGTTTAGAGAAGATCTGGAATTGGGCCGAGCAGGCGTGAAATTGTTGGTATTTTGTAAATTTTGGGAAGCAAGACTCGTGAAGACGGTTACAAATACTTTGTTGAGAGCTCTAATAATAAGAAATGTTGTATGAGATTTTTTGTAAGAACATTTAAATACATTAATTTAGAGATAGATGAATTGAATTGTGAAATTAGCTGAGGACAAGACAAGCGTTAGGATTGTACGAACATAGCAAACTCCTACTCCTACTATACCTTTTTTCAATAATATGAAATTGAACTTAAAGTCACTTGCTATAAATGAAATTTGTACACCGCAAATTCGTGAAGCATGTTTTATTAAAGGATATTAGACATTATTTTTAACATTTTTTTGTGTATTCTTATCTACTTTTAGATTGTCTACGCATATTTCAACTATGGGTTTTGTTAACATTATTAGAGGATAAATTTTCTCTATTCTTAATCATTTGCAGTATTATTAATGATTAGAGAATGTGTGCATAAACATTATACTCCGTACTTGTATAAGATATAGGTTGATGGGTATAAGTAATAGAAGTAATAAAAGATAAAATGCTATTTAATGTGTCCTTTAAATATCGATTACTAAACCATCTTCAAAACGATGAAATGTTGTAGTAGTTTTATAAACCTTTTTTTTTTTTCTGCATCTATACAGTATAATTCTTGTGTCGTTTTTAGATTGAATTTATGTACATCAAATGTAGACTGTTTACGTAAAATGTTATACACTCAGACTAAATATATCCGTGCATTTTGCACGGGTTCTAAACTAGTTTTAAAATATTACTCTGTAACTTAAAATATTACTCCGTAACTTAAAATCATACGAATAGATAGGAACCCGGGTTGTGAGACTAAAAAAATCTATGGTGTGGAAAAAGGAAGGAGATGTGAATGAAATCTGATACAAAGTTATTAATCAAATATTAAGAAATGAATCAATCATTGAACTTGCTTACTCTCCATCTTCATATATCCACCATTGATTTGTTCTCATGTTTTTATTCTATTTCAACTTAGTAACATAGATGGAAAAGTGTAAAGATCGATGAAGTAAGACATAATTAGCCTTCATTTTACCCTCCGATCGATTGTCGAATTGCTCTCTCCATCCATAGAAAAGACACAGGAATTACCCCACCTCGTCAAACCCACAACCACCAGTAGAGAACCCATACACTACCCTCGAAACCCCCTCCCCCATCCTCGAGAACCCTAGATCTAGGTTTTTTAGGGTGGGAGGGGGAATTTCCGGGGTAGTGGATGGGTTTTAATTAAGACGGTGGTGGTGTATTTAAACGACGCCGGAAAGTGATTATGATGGAGTCCATGTACGGTGGGGTCGGTGGTTGTGGTATTTAGGGCGAGTTGTTGTGGCGGCGAGGGTGAGGTTCAGTGGTTAATTCGCGGGTAAGGGTGTTGGTTTGGTGGTGGTGCGTACCGGAAAGTGGTGATTAGAGGCCGGTACACGGTGGTGCGTACCGGTTTGGTGGTGGTGCGTACCGGAAAGTGGTGATTAGAGGACGGTACACGGTGGTCTTGTGGTGGGTGGCGGTGATTTTGTTGAGTCGGTAAATTAATAAGAGCTCAATATGTAAAGATGTTGTTGAGATGAGAAAATAAAGTAACAGTTAGAAATAAAATGGATTTAATGAAGATTAATATTACAAGAGAAAAATAATAATATAATGAGGCATTGGAAATCCAAACATTTAATAGTTTTGTCTAAATTTAAAATTTGAATTCAAAATAACTCAAATTTCCCCTTAAAATTTTCAATTGAAAAAGATTTCATATGATCCCTACCACAATCTATATGGGTGAATTTCATTGGCTAATGTAATTAGGCTCAATTACACTTAGTGTAAGTGTAGCCTTTCGTCCTCACAATGAGACACTTATTCCGAATGGGAGGGAGTATAAAAGATGAGTCTTTTAAAGCTCTCCTATTGGTTCCTTATTATCAGGACTGAGAATTTTTTTTTTTTTTTGGGTTAGAGACTCCCACGTTTTATGGTGCTATTTAATTACTCTTCTTTGTTATTGTGCATTTCATAGAACATAAAAGATGATCAAGTATGATTTCAGTGATAAAGCCATACATTATACACTTCCCAACATTATTTTATACATTCAAAGTATCCAACACGAGTGTTTTTGTACTGTCTCCAAGGGACTCGTAGAATAGTTTTTTGAAGTTTTGGATACGCTTGAACAGATCATGTTTTTGTAAAGTCTGGAAGCAGATTCATGTATATCTTTCCGTTCAGAGTACCGGAGTTAGAAATTTTGTGCATGGTATCCGATCATGAGCTCACCTCACCTACACGTTGTATGTGTAATATCGTCGGCTAAGGGCAACTGTAATGGGCTGATAAGGGTATCAACGTACTTTGTTGATGGGTTCACAATGTTTTTTCGTAAATCGATTTTACAAGAGACTCTTCGGTTGCCAAAATCACGGGAAGTAGAAATTTCCACATGAATCGACTTCCTCTATGTGAGAAGTTCCTCCCCAACCCTTATTAGTCATTGGAAGTTACACTAATTTATGACACAAATTTTCATTTGAGACAGGTGTAGACGCGTCATAAACTGTGACGATTCTAAAATATGACCATTTAAAAGAGAAAATGTGACCATTATTTTCTATGTAACGTTTTATGAGTGATTACATATTTACTTTATATTTTAAAGTGGTAACATTTATGCCGTCATAATTTGTAACGGTCACAAGCAAGACGCGAAGGTAGTTGAAGAATCGTGGGAGCCACGAATTTAGGAAGGTAGTCCAGCTGTCCAAGTGTGTAGATGAAAGCTCGTCAGATCAATACGTGATAAATGGTTGAACACTCGTGGGACTCGTGGATTTTA
>JAGPOY010011497.1:0-11373 GCA_018983105.1 Silene uniflora
CTGTGATCCACTTTCAGCTTAAGTACTTCTAGAGCCTTTTCTGCATCAGGGCCCCACTTGAATATTTTCAGAATTCTTATAAATCTTTCATCCAAAGTCCGAGTAGAACTGTTCCGATTCGATGAAGACATAGGGGAGTGATCATCTCCGGGAGTTTCTACAAGAAACATCTTAACTATTTCCCTCTCTGTGGCATACAAATTCACAAATAAGTCAAGTGACTGGCTTCATTGGATATTTGGAGACATAAACAAAATCAGGGCATGTTAAACAGCAAATAGAGGCTTTTTCTGTTTTTCCCTCCTACATAGTCAAATTCTAACGAATCAGAAGCTCAAATGTAGACACTTACATAGTACTCCATATGTGTTGATATATAGGCAAGATGTCAACCACAATGGCATATCGAACCATACAAAGAGGAAACAACTTAGGACTAATCAAAGGCTTTTCTATTACAGATATCATCAACAACCCCCGATCATATGCTAAACATCTCTTAGCACAACACATGACAAGTGAACACCTAAAACTGCATATAAAAAAAGATAGCAATTACCAGATTTACACCTTAGGGCTGGCTTAGAATGAGAGTAACTATTACCGGAGTAATAGACCTTAAATGAACTAAAAAGTGGAGGCAAGTGATGGAGGTTGAAGATAGAAAGAGGGAAGAATAATGGAAGATAGTGTAATAATCCCTCCATTAACGGGGGTAATAGTTACCCACCTCTCCCCCCGAGTAATGCATTACCCTCCATACGGAAGTAATAATTCCTCCCCTACCACCACTAACCACCCACCTCCTCCCATTTCTTCTTATTTTTAGCCTCCATTACTCCTCCAGTAATAGTTACTCCCATTCCAAGCGAGCCAACCACGAACAATGTCAACAAACCAACAAATTCAATCACTAAATCATAACCAATCCGCAACGCGGCGATTGCTGAAACCTCTAACAATTAGAAAAGGATATGAATGTATGGATTTGCAATAAAACAATGCAACAATACATAATAATCCCAAATTCAAATAACCAGGAAAGTACCTGTTTGCTTAATTCGTTGACATAAACCAGTAAAAGTTGATATTGCTCGTCTCCCAACCACCATTTTGAACACCATGTCTCCCAAAGTTCAATTACCCTGCTATGAACAAAGACTAGCATCAAATTTCAACCATTAAAATTACACTCTTCATCATTATACAAATGAACAAACTTTTTTCAAATCAAAGCTAAAATCATTCACAGAAATAGTGGGTTTTCTTGAATGGCAGGTAAAATGGAGAAAAACATCTTTTGTTTACCTTTGATTAAAATGTATACAAAATGTAAATAAATGAATTAGACGGGTAAGTATCTATTTGATATGGTTGAACAAAATTACCTTTCTCCGAGAAAATAACGGTCCTTACCCGTTACTCATTAGCGCAGTAAAAGAGTCTAAGACTGTGTTCAACCAGTTTGGAAGTCTCTTTTGAGGATCTATAGTTAACTCTGATACAACAAAATTGGGAGGGGGTTGGTTTTAATCGCGGTTTCTAATGGAGTTTTCACTCTTCTCGTATCTAATTTAACATGTAAATCTATCTAATCTAATTGAATAATACATATGTAAACCGCGACGAATGACATAGAAATTATAAAATTTTCATATAATATACGGAGTATAGTCTTAGATATATAAACATATAAATTGTGTTGGGGTTATTGACAATCGAGTTTATTTTAACCGCGTTGTTATTGTATTTTTCCTAAACGGGACACTCGTAGTTTTTGGTGATGTCCCCTACCGACGACAGTAGTAAATCATGTCATTTTAGGATATGGCTATATCAGAAAGGGCTAAATTGTCTACAAACAGTCTTAGGCTTTGTTTGACATGTTATTTCAAGTACCTGTTTTGACTAAAGTAGGTTTTTGTAAAAAAATCCAGGTAGTTGATTCTTTTAGCATGGTTTGGCAAGTAGCTTATTTGCTACCTATGGTATCATTTTAGATTTCAGATACCTTATTTTAGGTTATGTTACAAATAATTAGTATATCATTTTACGTCATTTCGCCAAAATAAGCTACATTTTTAGTTGGTTTGGCAAACATTCTTTCATATAATCAGTCAGCTTATCAGATCCTAATTTTCAGATACCTTTATAGGTTCAGTTAGTTTTTCAGTTTTCAGGTATCTTCTCAGGTTCAACTACCTTCTCAGGTTCTTTTTCAACTCGTTTTACCAAACAGTAGTACCTTAACCTATTCACAAGACAATAAGAGAGCATATGCCAATTATTCATGGTCTTTTACTCCCAAGTTATATTACATGTGATTTAAGTTAATGGGTCAAGTCACAAATTTGGTCAATGACTCGTGATGTTTTAAGCCAATTCATTTTCAGTAGGACCAAATTAGAGTCCAGTGAAGCTTCGATCGAGTACCAGTTAGGTCAATGCGGATCATTTGCAATTCAATTCAAAAACCGATACACATTCCATTTAGGCAATTCATTCCAAATTCATATTCGAGTTGTGGAATTCAATCCGGCCGCGGTCTCGGCCAACCTCATCGGTCTGCTCAATTTTGCCAACATAATGCCTGGTTTACAAGAGGTATGATATTAGCTTTATTATTTTTGGTCCGTACCTTTGAATAGAAGAGCAAAGTCGGAACAAATGCCCAAAAATTACTCAAGAGGGTGCTAAAACGAAAAGGGGCAAGTAAACAAAAAATCGAGAACAGTTCTTGATTTCCCTTGTTCTTGGGTCTGCCTATGGTTGTCTACTACACTCTACAGTCTACACACCTTGGCTTTCAAAGAGCAGTACTGCCTAGCGCCTTCAGCATTCATTGGTTTATTGGTTTATTCGGAGCCATATAATGCTTGATAAACAAAAGGAGCCAAAAAAAATACCTCATGGGACTTGGGAGAGAAAAGTAGCCAGCAACAAATTGTTGAATTTTTCACAAACATAACATTAACATTAACAAAAGATGTCTAATAATCACGACCGACCTCCACTAAAGACCGCCTAAAAAAACAACCATACTATATAGCAAACTTAACATGCTTCAAGGGAAATAAGATTACAAATCCTCCAGAGCAATTCGGGTGCGAAAAAAAAACACCTACTCCAAAATCCCTCCGTAATCATAAGCATTATTGGACTCAATAATAGAAAGAAGAGAATTTTAGACATGGAGACCAATGCTAATCACGGAGGGTCACCTAAAAATAAACAGTCGACCAGCTTATGCTGCGCCTGGAGCTGGCTCGGGCTTCTCAGTGTCCATAGGCTCCAGGTTCGGCTCTTCGTTGGTTTCACTTGCACTAGGGTTCACATTGCTGTCACCCCCAGGAGACTGCGGCTCACTTCCTTGAGGTTGTTGTGGCTCTGGTGTTGCCGGCTTTGGTGGAGCTGGCTTAGGTTTTGTCATTATTGGTCTACACAACCTGTTAGTGAATAAATTAGAGTTAGACTGTCACACCCTGAATTAGGGTCATTTTAGGATGCATCAGAAACAACCTTAATATACGTACGTACCTTTAGAATGTTTCTGACACATCCTAAAGTGATGGCAAAACAATTCGATATGGACTATGGTATTGCTGAAAAGGGTGATTTTGGATGTGCCATAATAAAAATGAGGGCAAGTTTGACATTGTAGCAATTTCCTAATTAAAGCAAGGGTAGAACAAACCAAAAAGGAAACAATGCAATAAAAGTAGCCGATCAATGGCTTGCTTCATATTCCATTTTGGACTGTCCCAACTCCCAACTAACTGTTGCTAATTCTTGTAGACATGATTTGTTGTAAAGAATGAGTGTAAGAGTTGCCAAAAGCCAAAAACCGATCCACAAACAAACATACGCAATTGGCAGGAACATACAGTGCATAACATAATCTAATAATGCAATTACAAGCCACAATTAAAGTATGTGTGCGTAAGCACGAGTTATTGTGGAACGAGGTACTAGAAGGATTGGTGATCAAATTTTAAAGCAAAACTTGAATTACAGAAGATTGAGGGAAATGTTACATACCTGGTGACCTCATCTGCTTTCTTCATTATATCAGCTGACCTCAAAAGAGGAGTTGCATATTTGGGGAGTGCATCCTGCTGTTGCTGCTTTTCTCTTAGCCATGCCTCTGCATCTCCACAAGTATTTAAGACCTACTCATAGACACATCACAGAAACAATTTCAAATGGCTGATCACACAAGTCGTATATGATGATAAATAATTAAATATAAATATACACAGTGCTACCTTTTGTTTTTCTGGAAGCTCAATATGGTCAAATTTTGGATCAGTTGAAATTGCTGCTTCCCGGAAACTATTGACACAATTAACAAGTTGTTGGGCAACACCTCCCCGCTCCATATGCTCCTTGTAACGCTCCTCAATAGGATCACCTTTCTGCAATTCAATATTTATAGGGGGAAGCTTTGCTTATTATCAAAAGAAAGAAAAACGCAGCCCAATGAAAGTGAAGGGAGAGAGAATAAAAAAACTTAGAGAATATCAAGCATATGAAATGTAATAGGGTACACAAGTTATATTTTCTCCCAACCCTTATTATTTTGTTACCATTGTTTTTATACGGAAACCATAAATTGATGAAAAGAAGAGACAAGGGCAAATATCAAGGAAGAAAGAAGATATGCTAGTACTCACAAAGGTACATAATAGCACCACAGTGGGAAAACTCAAAATGAGAAGTAAAAAGAACATAGTGAAGCAGAGGGGGAATGTGGGACAGATGTATGCATACAACCAAGTCATCTTGGTGTATTTTTAAATTAATACGGAGTAATAGCTGAGTTTAGACATATATATAACCATCTAGAACAAGACTCATTTGAAGTTTTGAACCACTCACCTTTTTCAGATCATCAAGCTTGGCAATGTAAACACTCTTGGTCTCATCTTCTCCGTCCTCATACAACCAGTCTTCTACCTCCTGAAGTGTAGCAATGAACTCATCCTTCTCCGAAGGAGTGACAAACTCAAAATATTTGTCATTAAGCTGGACCATTGCAAAACAGGCAGTCAGAATAACAGATTAGATGTAACAGTAAGAAAGAACTCAAGGTGCATGTCCCATGACATTCCAAAAGGTAAAGAGCATAGTATCACGTACCTTGTTTCTCATGTCGTACACATAAGCTTCCACAGCGTTCTTCCGATCCTTAGTTTCCTCCATGACACGATCTTGTAAGGCCATTTCAAATTCCTTCTCAACTGCGTTCTGTACCTCACCTCTAGACAGTCCACCAAAAACCTCCTCAGACACAGGTACACTAGTTTTCTTCACTTTCTTCTTTGAGGCATCCGCCTGTAAAACAAAATATATTATGACACTGTGAGGTTGATTGAAGAAAAAAATTTACACTACAAATATAAATGCCACACGGAATACTGCTACCATGCTACAATTAGTATGGATGATCAACTACAAACACATCTCATCAGTTACATAAGCAAGAAAATAACTAATTTCATTTGCAATAGAGGGAACTTTGGCAGGCTAGAAAACCATACATTCAGATGGCAGAATTCCATACAAACCTAATAGCACCATTATTAAAGAGACAAAGCAATTCGGCTTCAGTGATGGCAAAAAGATACGCCAGCTAGGTTTATAGTTTCCAGGCAGCCATTATGCTATTTCCAGTTATATAGCACCCATAGAAAAAATATTGCAGATATTTTTAGGTGGAAAAGATAGAGAAATATGTGTATTTACATACGATCAAGTGATATAAAAGAAAATCTAGAGTCTAGACTACAAACATGACTTATACTAAATGATATTTGCATTTGGTGAACGCTTTTGAACTACCAACCACATTCCAAGGTAATTAGATCCATATCCCGACCCAAAGACTTTGCAACCATTAAAATGTATCTGTAAAGGATACAACAAATTTATACCATGGCTTTAAGATGTACGAGAAAACACTGCAGTACTTGCTACTTTGCCAGTACTAGTCACCAATACCGATGCGGCATTCGAGGGATAAGATTCCCCACAATTATTTTCACTATACTAAAAAGGTCGGCACTGGAACGACATGAGTAAACAATAGAAACCCAACATAAGAGCACACCTTCACATCTGTATCCATTTGCACTGGCCTTTCTTCAGCCTCTGGCCCAGAGGCCCCAGCAGACTCAGGCATGCCATTTTCTGTGGCAGTGGTTTCACCCTTAGCATCTTGCATTGTAACATCAGTTCCAGGAAGGCCATCTGCACTGGGAACATCAGTGTCCATTGTAGCAGCCTCTTTCACTAAAGGAACATCAATGTCTTCCTCTTCCAAGAGCTGGAATGAAAATGGGAGCGGAGTAAGCTTTTGAAAAAGAGATGACATGCCAAAAATACAAAAGGAAAAGAAAAACAAATTGACTGCTTAATCACGAATAGAGCAGTAAACTCACCGTAGCTGAGTCGACCGACACGATTCCATGCAAATTTAGTCTTACTCTGACTTTAATTTTTGCACGATCACCTTTAGCAGATTGGAATGGACCGATCTACTCATTCAAGAGAAAGACATAGATGTTAGAAAAAGCGAATAAAGCAAACCAGATAAGATCTGCGAAACATGGAAATACTACTAACCGTGTAGGAACTGATCTGGGCTGGGGCCTGCAACTCACTAACATCAGCATAATGCAAATTGACAACCAATGTGCCTGATCGCATAATTGTAACCGCCTTCAAGCTAGGTATAGGGGTTCCTTTCGGAAAAACTACGGTACTCTGCTCCCCCTCAGTTGCTCCATTTTGTCCCTCGGTAGCAACACCTTTCCATGACATGGAGATGGGGAATGGGAAGCTTTCATTAACCTGCGCACAAAAAAACCCATATTGAAGTCATTAACATTTTCCACTCAATAAAGCAGCTTTGTAATTTGTAAGAGTATGAAAATGCACCAATACTAAGGACTGGAGATATTGCAAACTCACATACACCAGAAACTCATTACATACACGTTATAACTATAAGCACTAGAAACAGAAAGTCTGGTATAAGCACTGGAAACAGAAAGTAGACATGAACAAATGACCAGCTCAATCACCTGAAACTCTTTGACTCTGAACGTGGGGCTAAGGATTGCACACTCCAAAGCACAACCCTTTGCAACACACTCACTAGCATTCATTGTCCGCCGAGGCTCCTTTCCGAAGAAGTCAGTCATGATTTTTATGATGGCTGGAACCCTTGAACCTGAGCCAACCACTTCGACGGCATGGATTTCTTCATTAGTAAGACCAGCTTCTGTGAGAGCCTTTTCCAAAGGTTTCTTCACTCGCTCCAAAATAGGGATACTGATTTGTTCAAATTCCTCCCTGTTAATGATTCCTCTGACATCCTTCTCATCCATTAAGCACTCAATGTTCAATGGAGCCACGGGATTGGCACTAAGTACCTTTTTAAGTTTCTCACAGGCAGCCCTAAGCCTGAGGCAAGCCCTTGCATTTTGATACACATCAATCTTATACTCCTCCTTGAACTTGGCAGCAAAGTGCTCAAATAGCACCTCATCGAAGTCCCGTCCGCCAACAGATCGGTCAAACGAATGAGCCAGGATCTTAAGTTGGCCTTTTTTGAAGGCAGCGATGCACACTTGCAAACATGAATGTCCAACGTCAACAAATGCAATGTTTATGGGGTCATTTTCAGGCAAATCTGTCTTGTATATACCATAGGCCAATGCAGTAGCTGTTGTTTCGTGGATAAGGCGCAGAGGATGTAGACCAGCAATTGTTGCCGCATCTAGGATAGCTCTTCTCTGCAGATCGGTGAAATATACAGGAACTCCAATGCAACAGTCCACAACTGCAGCATTCAAATTTTTCTCTGCTATTCCCTTCAAATTTGAGAACAACATACCCAATACCTGTGTCGGAGTGAACGTCTTGGTTTCCCCAAGGTACCTTGCATGGATCAAGGGAAACCCATCAGGCCCCTCTGTCACTGTAAATGGGACTGATTTAAGATCCCTTTGCAGCTCGGGATCGGAAAATTTCCGACCAATTAGTCTTTTTATCTGGGAAATGGTGTTTTTCGGGTTCATCAATGCAGACGCAGCTCCAGCTGTCCCAACAAACCGCTGCTTCTCGCCGAAGGAAACAATAGCAGGAGTCTCCCGCTTGGACTCGTCGTTGAGGACGACATCAATGCCCCTCTGCCTTGCAACGGCAACGACACAGCTTTCGTTACCAAAATCAAACCCGACCACGCTCATATTCAAGTACAGAGCTGATTAATCTGAACAAACTGAAAAACAAAAGCATACAATCAAAGGACTAATCCAAGTAAAACCCAAAGTAGAACACAGCATCATTTAATAAGCACAGAACACAGTTTAAAAAGGGCTGAAAGTTATTTAACCAGCCTATGAAGCTCGTAAGTTAAGGAAAGCTATATAAACTGAACCACAAAAACAACATTGTCAATTGGGCTCCCCAAGGTTTAGAACAACCGCCTTTAGTCACTGTGGCTAACAATTTTAGAGCATGCATCCAATGAGCCTTGACCAATCCCGGAAAAAAAAGGGAATTTGCAGAAATAAAAGGAACAGCCCAGAACATAATAATGGCCGGTCCTCAAGCAACCATCACCCCCGCTCCTGCCCACATTGCAATGGTAGGGTACGTGTAGAGTTTGGATAATGTAGCCCAGCCGCCTCCACTAAAGTCTTGGTTAAAAAACTCAAGTAATATATGAAGGAAACTACAAAGGCTATAGGGACTCAGCATTCCTCCTCAGTTTTCCAATGCCGGAAAGGGTAAATAAAAAACAAAGACCGTTGAGAAGGTGTAGACAATTACCTCTAACGCTGCCACCCAGAAAAACATACAATATCACTAGAAATCACAAAGCCACATAAACAAAACTAAATATGCGCAATAAAACTTTGTAGAATATTAAAATCTAAAATTCCCTATTCGACAAAAACTTACAAGTTATTGCCACAGCATAAATGAATCAATCAAACGACCAAAATGATCACTATAATCATCAAATCATACATTTATCTTTCAGCGAAACTCAAATAAAACAACGGCATAACCGCAATGTCTCAAGGGCTTCAACAAATAGCGAGCTTTTAACTTAGTGAGACTACTGACCTATAATGAAAATTGCAACGACAATTGAATATAATGGCAGCTACTTCCAATAACGAATAAATTAGCGAGTCATTTCACTTTATTCAATCATACAATATACTCCCTCCGTCTCGATCATTTGTATACCATTTCCATTTTTTGGGTGTCTCAGTCATTTGTTTACCTTTCTATATTTGGCATGCTTCTAATACTCCCTCCGTCCCGGTCAATTGTTGTCCTTCGGTTTGGCACAAAGGCCAAGGAAAGAGGAATGGGCCAATTATTAAATGACAAATGAAACAAATTGAGTGTGACCAAATTGCTTATCAAGTCCATTCTTAAAATAGAAAGGACAACAAATGATTGAGACACACTAATATGAAAAATGACAACAAAAGACCGAAACAGAGGGAGTAGGTTATTTGATCATCCATTTCAATATTGTCCGCTTGTCATCCAATAAGACTACCCTCCCCTCCCCTCTACTTGGTCGTTGTGCCAAAAGCAAAGGTAAACAAATGACCGGAAGCGGAGGGAGGGAGTAAAATTGGCAAACTAACACTAAAACAAATTTCTAATATTCATCAAAACCCTAATAGCATAGCAAATTCTCCTAAAAAGTGCACTTAAACAGATTAATTAATTAATTAATTAAGACGAGTAAACATTAACATGGATCAATTAAGACTATGGAAAAACATGAAAACAACAAAGAGGAAGAATGTAAACGTACGTAGTGGAAGATGAAAATTAGGGTTTATGCATAAAACGCACCGTATAGGGAGAGATCTAAGGAGAGAGCCAAACAAGAGGTGCTGGTACGTTCCCTTGAGTTTGAACTTTGAAGATGTTTCTGGAAGGATCCTAAATACTAAAGAGAGTTTTTATATAAACACCATAAATAACCGAGTTTTATATAGGTAGGTAGGTTCAAGACTCAAGAGGATTTAGCCGATTAGGGTACTCTTGAATTTTTTTATTTTTTTATTTTTTTTTTAATAAGGTAAGAAAACTAGGTTGATCCTCTAAGGTAGGACCAACCTATCTCATTCTTTCGAATGAGTGAGGTAAGTTGAAGTCACCGGCTTTCATACCACCTCGAAAGAGTTGGACACGAATGTCCAATAAAAGCCATGAAATCAGCAATTTTGTTGACTTCACGAAAACAATGTTTAATTATCACTTCATCGAATAAATAAAGGTCTAATTTCACATCCTTGATCTCTTGAATCTTGCTTACCTCAACAAAAAATTCTGGTTGAAAAACGAAGGTACCGACTTAAAGAATCTTTCTTGCGTCCTCCCGGAGGACGTCCTCCCTACACACAAGGGAGGAGCACATAAATATTACGAGTATATACTACTCCCTTAGTCCCTTGTGTGTAGGGAGGACGCAAGAAAATTTCCGACTTAAACTTGAGACCGGATTAAATAACTATCATGCATAGACAACATAAAATATAAATTAATAAATATCTAGATATTAATTGGATAATGATATGGTGTTGCAGCCTTGCAGGTGGCGCCCAATTTCGACGCCACCATTTCACATGCACCCTTTATTATTGAGGTCCATACCTAATCTATGTGATGTACTCATTATTATGGGGGTCTCTACTCATTGCATGGTGTCATCCGGTAGCGCTAACTCATTGTCCATATAATTAAAACTGTTATTTTTTTTACATACGAATTTTACTCTTTCACATACTTTTTTCCATAAAATTTCCAGTACATACATTTTTCTAAATCTAAACAAATGAAGTTTTATATGCACATTTTCCCTAAAATTTAATTTGATTGTTCCAAAAACGTGAGCAATCTATTATAATTCTTTCTTCAACAAGTCTTCTTTATGACGGACATATCCGTCACAAGCTTGCGACGGATCAAATACTACCCATGTGCATAGATAAGACAAAACAGATTGCTACTCCCTAGGCATTATGCTTTTGTCTTATCTACCCACATGAGTAATACTTGACCCGTCACAAGCTTGCGACGGATATACTCGTCACAAATGAGAATTTGTGTTCTTTAAGTTATTCAACTAGTAAAGTAATTATTTTGTCAGAAGGTACCTAACATTTGGGCCACTTTGCGTCAAGGTACCTAACATTATTTTTTTTGCCCAAAGGTACCTTAAGTTTGTAATTCACTTGCTAAGAAGTACCAATAAACAAGTTCCGTTAAAAAAAACTCAACTTTAAGGCTTGACTAGACGGAAAACTTAGATTTGTTTGTTCTCGCCTT
>JAGPOY010011502.1:0-10847 GCA_018983105.1 Silene uniflora
ATATTTGTTAAATCAAATTAAATTTTATATTAGTTTATTATCTAAATTTAATGTATTATGAAAGATTGTATCTGTTGAGAATTTTTATTTTATTTCTCTCTTTATAGTTTTCATAAGCCATTTCATTTACCATTAGTTTAGTACATTCAAGTGTAATATTTGGCGTAGTTAAACTTAATTAATTTATTATATTAAAAAATATATAATTAGTGTACAAAAATACAATGGCACACTAAAACATGTGTAGGTGCATGAAAACAAATATTGGTGCATGAAATTGTTAAATAAATGAAAATGATTATTAGGTGCATGAAAATTAGTAAAATGTATTTTGCCTCAATTTCCGTCTATAACTTATAATTTTTTACCAAGAAATATATTTATCTAGACATTAAATTGTACGCAGCATCAAAATATGTCGTTATTTTAAAAATAAAATTTTGTAAGGTGGAATTCTCACGGTTATCATTATCCTGGTGGTTCTCACCGGTCCAAATCTATATATGTATGTAGTTATGTACTCCATATATATGCACTTAATAAGTTAATTATATTGTGCCTCCAATGAAAATAAGGTGTACTTTGATATAAATATATTCTACGTACATACATTTTTCATTATAATAATATTTCTTATAATGAATGTAAATTTTATAAAAATTATGTAAATTACGATTACAAAATAATAATTACCATAGTTACATAAAATATTTAATTCAATTTTTATCAAGTACATTTAAATATCCTAGCTCGTACATTGATTTTATATTGAATATACAATTAATAGTTATTAGTACAAATTGTTTTAACTCAGGTTTTAACAAAGATATATATATCAAAAGATATACAAAAATGACAACAAAATTTATGTGTCACAGTGTAATGGTAAGGATACCTAACCGAGAGGTCTTGGGTTCGAGTCGCATCAATAACATTTTTTGAGGTTTGACAGCTTTGACTCAAGTTTACTATATAATTTAACTACATATGTTAAATTACTAACATAACCTTAAACTAACTAAGTTAAGTTAACTCTAGTTTGCCACGTGACACGATATAATTGGTCGTGTATGGAAAAACTCATACACCTCGTGTATGCGTAGCCTTTTTGATGTTAAGATAAAGATCAAAGATAATATTCTGTTTTAGTATATTATCTTGTGTATATAATCTTTGTATTTTAGTTAGGAGGATTATTTAGTTTCCGTCTTTGTAGGAGTCGACTTAGGAAGGTAGAAGATTTAGTCTAACTTGTAATGCTATATATGTATCGATGTTGAGCTTGGAATGAATTAACCTAGTTTCACCATCTTCTCTGTTTCTCTAAGTTTCTCTAAGTTTCTCATGGTATCATGAGCAGTAATACGATCCATAAATAATCAAAAAAAAAAAACACGAAAATCCTAAATTCCGCATTTTTTTATCATGACTGGTGATGAGAAACTCAAAGGCGCAATGGGTGGTCCAAAGACCATACCCATGACATCACCCCTTTACCTACACCCTTCTGACAGTCCCAATTTGAACGTAACGCAAATCATTTTTAATGGCAACAACTATAACATGTGGGCAGAGGCCGTTAAAAATGGTTTAGACGCGAAAAACAAATTGGCTTTTATTGAAGGAAGAGTCAAGAAACCGGAGTGTGATGGAGAGGAGGAGAGCCTTGAGTTAGTAGCATGGAGGCAATGTAATGCCATGTTAAGAGCGTGGCTTCGGAATGTAATCGATCCGAAATTACATCCGAGTATTTCGTTCTCCCAACCTATTGCAGACGTTTGGGAAGAACTACGTGGGCGATATTCGGCAGGGAAGGCTCCTAGGGTTCATCAGTTGAAAAATGAACTCAATGAATGCAAGCAAGGAACGACGGAATCGGTTGTTGAGTACTATACTCGACTTAAAACGATCTGGGACGAGTTAACAAATTACAGTAAAATCAGAACCTGTACTTGTGGTGCGGCTGCCTCAATAGCAAAGGAACAAGAAGAAGAAAGAGTGCATCAATTTCTCATGGGTTTGGATTCGAAATTATATGGGAATATTCGAACCAATCTGTTGATGGAAGAACCAATAGCTACTCTGACGCGTGCCTATGCGTTGATCTTGAGGGAAGAGAGACATGCTTCTTTAACCAAAGTTAAAGAAGAACGTAATGAAGCTGCCATGGCAGCTAGAGCCTACGGTGGAGGAAGAGGAAGGAGTGCGAATGTGCAGAATGAAACGGACGACGGGGATCGACCACCACAGTGCACTTATTGCAAGAAGTACTACCACACCGAAGAAAATTGCTATGATAAACATGGCTATGAAGAGGTCAAGGCGAGAGAAAGGGGTCGTGGTAGACGAGGTGGTCGTGGGACTAGCAGCCGAGGAAGAGGCAGGGGACGCGGACAGAATAGCTATCAGGCGAATGCAATGACTGGCAGTTCAGGGACGAAGAATAGTGACCCATCAAAGCAGGACATACCTTTCACGAATGAAGAAATAGAAAAGATAAGAAGCCTGTTGAATGGAAGCCCGGATGGTAATGATAAATTGCAAGGTATGAAAATCACTATAAATGTTGAATGGATGATAGACAGTGGAGCATCTCACCATATGACAGGAAGACGAGATTTATTAGAAAACAGTTGGAATACGGAAGAATCAACTGTGAGTCTACCTGATGGAAGGAGCGTGAAAACTGGTGTACATGGCGAAGTCAGATTGAGCACGAACTTTGTGTTGAAAGACGTTTTATTTGTGCCATCTCTGACTCCAATCTCATCTCTGTTCAACAAATAATATGTGAAAACAATTGTGTGATAACATTTCATTCTGATTATTGTGAAATGCAGGACCGGACTACGAGGATGATGATTGGACGCGGTGAGCATCGACAAGGGATGTATTATTTTCAACCAAGCAAAGCCGAGGTAGCAGGGCAAGTGAAAGTCACAAATGAAGGTCGACTATGGCATAAGAGGCTTGGACATCCTTCCAAAAGTATTTTTTCTCGTTTTTCTGATTTAGTTGGACGTAATTTGAATTGGACTTCGGATATTGTTTGCGATCCGTGTTGTAGGGCTAAGCAGTCCCGTACTCCTTTTAAACCCGATAATAAGAGGTGTGATATTTTATTCGGTCTTATTCATTGTGATATTTGGGGTCAATATCGGGTAGCTAGTTTATCGCAAGCACATTATTTTTTGACAATAGTCGACGACCATAGTCGGGGCGTATGGGTGTATCTCATGAAAGACAAAAGCGAGGCAGGGGATTATATGAAAATTTTTTGTCAAATGGTGAAAACCCAATTTGAAAAATGTGTCAAAATTATACAAAGCGATAATGGGACGGAGCTCTTATCCGTAACCATGCAACACTATTATGAGGAAAACGGCATTATTTTTCGAACTAGTAATGTTGGTACGCCACAACAAAATGGTCGAGTCGAGAGGAAACACCGTCATATCTTAGAAAAAGCCAGGGCTTTACGTTTTCAGGGGGGCTTACCTTTGCATTTTTGGGGAGAGTGTATTTTAACAGCCGCCTATCTCATAAACCGGACACCCACACCCTTGCTAAACGGGAAAACACCATATGAACTCCTTTATCGAAAGAAACCCAATTTTGATAATGTAAAGGTCCTAGGCTGCTTGTGCTATGCGCATAATAAAGACAGGACACGAGACAAATTCGGGGAACGGGGAAAGCGATGCGTCTTTATTGGTTATCCCCACAGCAAAAAGAGGTGGAAAGTGTACGATTTAAAAGAGAAACGAGTTTTTGTATCCCGAGATGTAATTTTTTATGAGCATGTGTATCCGTATTTGATTTCAAACACTGAATCTACTTCACAACCTGGGGAAACGGGAGTCTTCAATCATGATTTCGAGGTAGATAATAATCATGATTATGCCATACCACCTGATACACCCCACGTTGTAAGGGGGAGTGATGAGTCTGGGTCACAAAAGTCGGGAACAGACGCACAAAATGCAGAAACAGGGGATGCAGGAAAGTGTGTGACGGATGACACCACAGAGGAGGTAACAGTTCATATTAATGGTGATGACGAGGTGAATGTCAGTAATAGCGATGAGGAGATGAGAGGAGAACAGACGAGAACTGATCAGGAAGAGGAGCGAATGGGTCGTGGAGCACGAGAAAAGTTTGAGCCAAAGTGGAAGAAGGATTACTATTGCAAATCAATGAGAATAATCACCCCAAGTATGAATGCTCACCACGGTCAGAATGAATCCTCGAGGTCAGGTACGCGATATCCATTAATCAATTATGTTATTACCGACTGTTTTTCAGCTTCTCACAGGGCATTCTTGGCTAAAATTGATGAACATCGAGAACCCAGCCACTACAATGAGGCAGCGAAAAATGTGAAGTGGCGTGAAGCGATGAGCAGAGAAATTGATGCACTAGAAAAAAATGGGACGTGGAAAATAGTGACATTACCCGAAGGAAAGAAGCCAATCGGATGCAAATGGGTATACAAGGTCAAGTACCAAGCAGATGGAAATGTGGAACGATATAAGGCAAGGCTTGTGGCACAAGGTTTCACACAAATAGAGGGGATAGACTACCACGAGACTTACGCACCGGTAGCAAAAATGACAAGCGTCAGGTGTATGCTAGCAGTGGCGGTAACAAAAGGGTGGTTTATAGAACAATTGGACGTGAATAATGCATTCTTGCACGGGGACCTTGATGAAGAAGTATACATGAGGATTCCACAAGGCTTTGAACGGAAAGGAGAAAACAAGGTATGTAAGCTAATGAAATCAATTTACGGTTTGAAACAAGCTTCTCGAAACTGGTTTGCCAAGTTGACAGTGTCGATGAAAAATTATGGGTTTGTACAATCATTGGCTGACTATTCCCTATTTACGCTAAATAGGGACGGTGTATTCATCGGGGTGCTAGTATATGTAGACGACATGATAGTCGTTAGCAACAACAGTCAAGCTTGTGCAAAATTCAAAGTTTTCTTAGACAAGAAGTTTGGGATCAAAGACTTGGGAAGACTCAAGTATTTCTTAGGAATTGAAGTGGCACATGGGTCGAATGGTTTGTTCCTCAATCAGCGAAAGTATGCAATGAGTATTATAGAAGAGACGGGACTGGAAGGTGCTAAAACTGCCTACACGCCAATTCAGCCGAGACACAAATTGGCATTGGCGAAAGGGTATGTCTTGAGGGATATAATGAAGTATCGCAGACTAGTCGGAAGGTTAGTATATTTAACTATTACCCGGCCGGACCTTGTCTATGCAGTACACATACTATCACAATTCGTGAATGAACCAAGGAAAGAACATTGGGAAGCGGCTCTAAGGGTAGTACGTTACATAAAAAGGAGTCCAAGTAAGGGAATTACTTTTAAACGGAATTCTGGTCTGCAACTTCGAGGTTATTGCGACTCCGATTATGGAAGTTGTCCCTTAACTAGGAGATCGTTAAGTGGATACTTTGTTTCGATAGGAGACTCGCCTATATCATGGAGAGCAAAGAAGCAAGTGATAGTGGCAAAATCAATGGCTGAAGCCGAATATAGAGCGATGGGAGCCGCTACAAGTGAATTGCTTTGGATAAAGTCGTTCCTTGCGTCATTAGGAATTTTCCACGAAAAACCCATGTATTTGTTTTGTGACAACCAAGCAGCCATACATATAGGGAAGAATCCGGTTTTCCATGATCGGACTAAACACATAGAGATCGATTGTCACTTTGTGCGTCAACATCTGATTTCCAATGCCATCAAAACGTATCATATCCGGAGTAAGGAGTAGATTGCCGATTTGTTCACCAAGGCACTAGGTGGCGAATCATTTGATCATCTACAATTCAAGTTGGGACTTGGACTACCAAGCCTTCCAACTTGAGGGGGAGTGTTAAGATAAAGATCAAAGATAATATTCTGTTTTAGTATATTATCTTATGTATATAATCTTTGTATTTTAGTTAGGAGGATTATTTAGTTTCCGTCTTTGTAGGAGTCGACTTAGGAAGGTAGAAGATTTAGTCTAACTTGTAATGCTATATAAGTATATATGTATCGATGTTGAGCTTGGAATGAATTAACCTAGTTTCACCATCTTCTCTGTTTCTCTAAGTTTCTCATCCAACCCCATATAATGTTGGTGATATTGATCACAAGTTCATTTAAGTGCATTCGGGTTTCTTATGTCAAATCGGTTTGAGCTCGTAATGGATATAATGTGAGTCGGGAATACGGAGTGTATGCTCATATAATCAGATTTATCGAGTTTGTATTTAAAGTGGATAAGGGACACTATTTAAAAGTGTTCTCGAAGTATATTATATCCCCTATCGGGGTTATATACTCGGGGTCAAGTGTGTATTATACTTAGTGAAAATTGAGAAAAAATTTTTAACGTTTATGGAATTGGTTACGTCCCCGATCGGAGTGCATGGTCCCGACCGGGTATATGACTATTCTGCTTCTTCGCTTATTTATTGCTTGACAGTTATTATTTGGCAATGATTGGTAATGATTGGTTGCCATTTAATGATTGGTTGGTGGTCCAATAACCGACATTTTTATCCAAGATGTATGTGTATTTTATACACATATATAATGCATGAATGTGAACATTTTATTAATATGTACTTTCTCCATTCAACTCCACTCTACCACTTTTTTTTTACACGTTTGCCAACGCGTCTTTTACGCGCTAAATATCGTTAGCTACTGTATTTGCAAAAAATATAAAAGTTAGATATTTTTAATGTACTTGTAAAAACGAATCAAACAAGATCCCACATGAATATATTCGCACTTACGTATCAAGACAAAATCGAAATCGAATACTCACTCGTGAATAGTGTACTAAAATGAAAATGGTAGAGTGGAGTTGAATGGAGGAAGTATAACATATGCATTGTTCTGTTTTTTTGACAAAAATAAAGTAAACAAAAAACTCTCATTGTTCATAAGTTCTTTGTTCTTGCCTTAGACAAAGTAAAATCGTCTTATCCTACAGAGATTTCGTGATACCCAAAGGCTATAGGGTTGAAATACTCTAAGGAAAGTGTGTTCAACACGATTTGATTGGGTGTAGTATACCGTCTTGTATTGTTTTCATTTATGTTTTTTAGCCTTGTATTAGTAGTGTAATTTGTAATCTTTTGTAATACAAAAACTACAACATATAAATCAAAAACCTGAACAAGACAGACCACGCAAATTCAAAAACAAAACATGAGGAAATCTTGCGAACTTGTGAAATGCATAGACGAACATGGCCAACAGAAAAAACCTCCCAGCCAAAATCCAGCATTTAGACCATAACAAGTTATTCTGAGCTTGGGACTCAATCAAAAGGGCTTAGAGGAAGGCCTATATCTGAGAGCTTGAACAGGCCTTTGGACGGACGAGAAATGGCATTGCATTAGATCCCCTCTCTCTCAGAGCAGAAGGGAACACCCCAATCGAATGATCTTTAGCGCTCTCATAAATGGACACCCAACTGAAATCCTACATGACATACCATGGAGCAAAACCGACAACAAGAACAGAATATATAAACTTGCAGTTTGAACGATAAATAAGGTTTGTAAATACGTAGTTACTCGCAGTGTAAACAGTCCGTCACGAGTCAGTTAAGATTTATGATAGTGGTAAGAAAGCCTAAGGAGGTCCTAAAGGAGGTTCTAAATTCCTCTTCTTATTCCTCTTCTTTAAGGAGGTCCTAATGGAGGTTCTAAATTCTAATATCCCAATGAGCCCCATTCCAACAGGCGACATCCAAATTATGCTTGTTGGTGCCACCGGGTGATTCCTAATCTCAGTACGACCCCAAAAGTAGATTGGGCCGGTAATGAAATTTGCAGCAACAACATTTGAAGAGAGCAAGCGACAACAGACAGGACGAAAGCACGTAATGAAGGAGTAGCACTCAGCAGTAACAGAAACGTTTTGCACTTTTCGTAATTACATACATTATTACAGAGCCAAACTTGTAGTTGCAGAATAATGAACACACGTATTAGATACACATTCAGACTTCCAAACCATAAAAATACGCAGTTCAAGCACCAAAAGATTCAGATATAAACACCAAGTTGTAGTAGATCGGCAAGCTCAATGAAATTGTAGTCTCGTAATCAAAATGCAACTTCACTCAAAACTTCTCCCTTCCCCTTCTTCTCTCTAAAAACCCTAGCCCCAATCAATCAATTTCGGGGCTTCCATCGATCTTTAATCGATCGATGATAAGCCCCATAAAAGTTTATTTATCAATTATTAGTATTAAATATTATGAATTCACTAATAAAAGTGTCCCTTGTGGCGAGATCCATTTATCTGTCTCCAATTTCGGTGTGTTTTCTGTCAGTCCTATCATTCTAGGGCTTTGTTTTATTAGAAATTTAGATAAGAGCGATTTGTTGATGATTTGTCATATGACTCTACAATGGATATGCGTTATTCGCCGACGATCTGTGGTGCCGATAGAATGTAAATTTTCTCCATCAATGAATCAAACGAAACGAAGGATCCCCTTAAAAGTTACATGAAGAGAGCAATACAAGGACGAGCCGAACTGTCATATCATGTTTTGAGATTCCTAGTTTTACGACAGAAATTTTCCCTTTGGCTTCTATTAAATTTGTTGTTTTCGATTATACCTATCTATTGTAAGTGCCGTTTGGCGATTTATTAATGTATTGATCTTTTTCCTTCAAAAAAAAAAAATGCAACTTGCAACTTCACTCGTCCACTACAGACGGCAGGTTCTTCAACTGATCTTCAAACATAGAAATTTCGGAAACATTTGAGCTCGCTTTCAACCATTGAAACGTCCTCTCTAGGGCTTCCCTTATTTTTTCCTCTTTCAGGTTCTGAATGTTCCCCGCATCATTCAATTGTTCCCGTATAGTGTTAGCATAGCTCTCTAGATTGCTCTTAGCTTGCAACAACTTTTTTCGATCCTCGTCTTGAGCCTGGTACCTTTTAGCCTCTTCTATCCTCCTCTCAGCCTCTTCCTTTAAAAGTCTCCAATTCAGTTCCTTAGGGTCCGTTTGGATTGAAAGAATTGGAGAGAACGGGAGGGGAGGGAAAGGGAGGGATTTAATTTCCTAAAAATATGGGAGAAGGGAAATGGAAGGGGAGAGAAATAAGAGAATTTGTTTTCTCTCCTATAGAACAAACCATAATCTCTCCAATGGCCGCAAGATTTGGAAAAAAAACATTATTTGGACTCTAATTATACCACCAACATCCTCAAATCCTCCATCAATTTCTTCATCTCCCTCCTTCCACTTCCCTTCATAATGTTTTGTTATCCAAACACCCACATCCCATTTGCCCTCCCTTTCTCTCCCCTCCCTGCACCTCCCCTCCCTTTCCCTATATTTTTGCTATTCAAACGGACCCTTAGTGATGAATGGATTGCTCCCACTTATCATTTCCGACACTGATACGTTCATATCACTTCCCTCCTTTTCCTTCCAAGTCTTTAGTTTACCGGAGGGAGGATAACTTGTGTTGGAGGACGACGATTGAGAGATACGTGGACAAATAATTTGGGTAATTAGCGTTAATTACCCAATTAATTGGGTAATTAGTGCTTAATTACAAATAATTTGGGACATAGTGTCCACGTGGACACTTTTTTTTTTTTTTTTTTTTTCCAGTTTCTTTGAAACATCGCTAAGCTTCTTAGCGAGTCTCCTTAATTTTCCTCCAAAATTGGCGCTTGCTTCACTCCAGTAGCTACTGTTATGTGCAAAATCGAGATTTCCAGAAATGTCACTAAGCTTCTTAGCGATTTAGAGAGTTCAAAAAAAAAAAAAAATGAAAGCAGCCAAAATCGCTGAGGTTCATAGCGATTTGGCTGGGTGCTGTTATCTCCTTGAAAGCAGAAGCTACTGGACTCAATTTGATGTGTAATCTATGTAACTTCGCTGAGCTTCTTAGCGAGTTATAGAGTTAAAAAAAAAAGCAAGATCGCTAATGTTCATAGCGACTTGGTCAAGTCCTCAGCGAACTTATAATAATTCGCCAAGAACCATAGCGACATTTAGTAAATTTTATAAAAAAAGAAGGCTGTAAATATTATTTGCCAAAACCGCAAGAACCTACAAACACAACTTCAATTTGCACGATACAAGAGCAAAGTTGACAAGCCAAAGTTCATACCTAATCCGAACATGTCATTGATAACCAAATTGAAGTACAAAGTTCATACACACTCCAAACATGTCATACAAAGTTCACACAACAAAGTTCGTACGACAACTAAATTCATACTTTGAAATAAAACTAACTTCATACAAATTAGATGAAACTACATGCCACATTAGCCCAATCTCGAGCGAGTCCTCTTTGGCTTAGGTCTTGAACTTGAACCGGTAGGTGTCTCCTCCTCATTGATAGGGGTAAGTCTATGCTCCAAGTGTCGGAAATCATATCTAGGAGGCTCTTGATGTGGAGGGCTTGGATGATTGGGCTCAACGTGTTGGACAAGATGCCCGTGCCCCGTGCTTTGCAAGCATTGGAGTGACATTGCTTGCATGTCGCGTACTATGTTAATATGAGCTAGCGGAACATTGTAGATACCCGTATCCGTCGATATTGGAATTTACAGAAATCCCAACCAACACCCGATGATGAAAAGGACCATGTTTATTACCGACACCGCTCATTTAGTGGATTTCGTATTGCGATGCAAAATGGGTATTTAATTGACGGTTTTATAATTTAAATGAAATTTAAATTATTTTAATTTGAATTTTAACTTTAAAAGTTTAAAGTTTTATTTAAATTAATTTTATGTATTTGATTTGAAAAATCAAAATGTGTGACGTTTTATTTGTCGCTTTTA
>JAGPOY010011505.1:0-11325 GCA_018983105.1 Silene uniflora
GAGGTTGAAAAGCACATACCTCTTGCATGGTTTTGCTGCAATTTCCTATTCTCTATCTCCACCCTCTGGAGAGCTGTAGATGCTTGATTATACTTCTCTTCCATGTGAAACAATTTCATGTTTTTGGCATCAATCTCCATTGCAAGCTTCTTAATGAGCTTACGCAGCCGCTGTAACTCCAGCGAATCATCAATCTCCATTACACCCCACCAAAAATCACATCTTCAAATTACATCAAACACATGAAAACACAAAACATGTCATGAAAATGCAACTGGTAAGGACGGTTATAATAATGGCACATATTAATGAGAAATGCATGTTAGATTCTACCATAACCACCCCCTTTCAATTCTCATTTGGGCCAATCTCGTGATAATTTAATCACGAGGCCGTTTCATATGAAAATTTGTGTAGATTCATGTCTAGGTCCTCCATATACATATTGTTACAAATCTATTCAACACCCCAAATTTATGTCTTTCACACGAAAAACAAATTGGGAAAGTACCACCAAAACAAACAATTCCAATTCAGGTATTAATAAGTTGAAATCTGATCAGCAAACAATTGATGGGCCGTTTCGGAATGAATGGATCCTACCACTGCCAAGGGTTGTATATACAATCAATGGTAGGATACCTTTTCTCGTAATTTACCCGAAAAAAGCCACAAATTTCCGACTAAATCTAATCTACCCAAGACATTCCAACTAAATAATGGGCGAATTTACAAATCTAAAAAATGGGGTTTTTCTCTCCAAACAACAGTAATTAAAAGTTGTAATCTTTCTTCAATAAGTTTGATCCCAAAGGTCCAAGAATATAACAATGCATGATAAACAGAGAAAAAAGCAAGATAATAAAGTCAAAAATGGTGAAGATTTGAACTGAAATAGTAAAATTAAATTCCATAGATTGTTTACCTGAGGAATGAATGAGGAATAGAATCAAAATGAGTAAATGACCAGAGTTGCAGTTACTACTTTACTGACTACGGAGTATTGATTTAAACTAGATTGTGCATGCCCCCAGAATTGGTCATCATCTCAAGGACATCTTTAATCTATCCATTAACATACATGTTTCGAGAGTTTGGGAATGAGGCCAATGAGCTCGGATTGGCAAACGGGTTAGTCGGTTCGGGTTATAAGAATTCGACCCGGTCGACTTATTGTGGGTTATTTTTTTTTGGTGGATTGTTATCAAGTTATTTGGGGATAATGGTCAATATGCGATATAAATACTTGGGTCCGTCAATTCAGGTCCTTAATTAGGGTGCGAGTAGGTTTAGGGTCGGGTTATTCGGGTCAGCTCATTCAGATCGAGTCAGTTTTACCGGGTGTACGTGTAACTGTCTCCAATTTTATGAGCGAGAGTCTCTTGTTCTTATTCTTGTACACCTATCCGTTTGAATCTCAACTACACCAAATGGTATGCGATGAAAAGCAAAAACAATACGAGTATCTTTAATTTGCATATCACAACATTTGTCATGCATTTTGATTTACTTTGGCTAAAAAATATTTCCACACGGTAAATGTTTTTAAACCTTAAAGTTACGACAAAGTATTGTGAATATAAAGCCGTGGCTTTTGTGCTCTCGTTCCCAGTGTTGTCCACCCCTTTGTGGAAATGTTTTGAAATTTGTAACTACGACAAATGTTTTTAATAAATATTTTCACACAGGAAATGTGGCCTTCGTAATTTATTTGGAAATTTCTTTAAACGGGATTTCCACTTTAATCCAGTACTTATTTACCACTCTTTTTGCGAAAAAAAATATTTGATCAAAATTTCCAACAATTTAAATAAAGATTGAGATTTCTACTGACCTCATAAGCTTCTTCCAAGCTCCAAAGCTACATTTTATGACCTTAAAAGCTTCTTCAAATCATTGTATGAATCTCAATATGGAGAATGTAGGAACTTGGTCTTAGAATTCATCGTCCCAGTCTAATCTTAGTCATTACACGACATGATAAATATACAGTCAATACCGTCCCAAACATGAATCAAAATGGTCACAGCGCAATCTATCAATGTTCTTATCAAATTTCAACCCATGGGAGGAATTTGTAGATCTCAGTTCTAATTCTGACATTGCATTCATGACGTTAGGGAGCAATATGATACAAAATGGACATGCACAAAAACATGAGGCTACACTACAGTGCTCCACGGTACTCAGAAACTGTTACCTCTGATAATTGAGCACCTAATGCTGGACTAGAAAGGTTTTTGTTTCTTTAGTCTACAAAAATTTACAGTTGCCAATTACCTAGATAACTGAAGATAAATTATGATCAAAAGTCCTTCAGAAAGGAGCAATTCCCAACGCCAACCTGACCGCAATTCACACCGTCTGAGCTTCTAGGAGACTTGATTTGGGATGAGTTAATAGTATTTAATTAGATACATGATTATCTGGAACCATTTTACTTCCTAATAATGCCTATTACGCCCCGTTGTCCTTACGCCCGGTTAATCAAACTCCGCACCCTACATCAGAAACAGACGAGCAATTTGAACTGGTTAATCGCCAGAGTCAATGAGTAAGTGTCAAATCAGCAATTTATCATTAGATAAAAAACATGCATCAAATGTGATTAGAGAAGATGATACTAACCTTAAAATCAGCCCCTTTTGCGCTTGAATTGCTTCCATTTAGTTAGTATGTAGGAGACGCCCTCCTGCAATGTCGCCTTTCGTCCCTCTTTGTTGTTCCATAGTTCAGTAACTATGTACCTCCCGCTAGGATTGTACTCGTTTATCTCCTTTAGAGAGGTCTTCAAAGCATTGCACACATTGTCACCCCACTCTCTTTTCAGGTCTCTTAGCTTCTCATCGTCATCATCTATTACTTCCTGTACAAGGAAAACCAGGATTAAGCATCATACTCCCTCTATTCCACTTTTATTGTCCTTGTTTTCCTCTAAACTTATTCCAAAATAATTGTCCCCTTTCTAAATTTGGCAAGGAAAAAGCGTAAATCCCCAATATTACCCCTAAATAACTAACCACTATCATCCAAACCCAATAACATTGTCGACATTCTCCTTTAGTTCAAGGGGCATGGAAGGTACTTGGTAGTTCACCACTTTTTCTTAAATCATCCTTATTAAGATAGAAAGAGGTCAGTAAAAGTGGAATGGAAGGAGTGTGTTTCAAGTGGAACACTGCAAGAAAGAAAGAAAGAAAGAAAGAAAGAAAGAAAGACAGGCTAGTTGCTTCCAATACGCTGAAAGATAGAGATGAAGAATGCCCATATGGTGAGCCTTGGAGGATTTTTCACCTCTCTTTTCAGTGTGAGCCTAACATCTCTCCCGATCTTACCCTATAATCAGTCGCTTTCACCCCAACACGCTACAACACACACGCACACACGCACACACGCACACACACACCAACGACTCAAGATGACCAGTGCCCATATGGTAGGGCCTTGAGCACTCTTTACTTCTTTTATAGTGCAGTGGATCATTGTGCTTGAAGTGTCATATCTCCCAACCCAGCTCGACATTGGTTGCTTCACCCTAGCACGCTAAAAGACATAGATGATTAATGTCCATCTGGTGGTCGTTTAGCAATTTTCATTCTGCTATTACCATGGGTCGCTCTCCACCTAGCATCTCTCCCCACCCCACCTTGTGCGAGCACAAGTTTCATTCTAGTCACGTAAAATATACAATAGCATTCACACTAAAAGTATAGAAGGGTGTACTCTATCTTATAACGACCGAAGGTTCAAACTCGAAGAAAAGTGAAAAACAAATTCAAAGAAACACTAACTTAAATTCTGCAAACCAAATTTAATAGTTGGCAATGTCATATCTTTGATCCCTGTCAAGAACAGTTGCAACTTGCAAACTGCAAAGGTTCTTGTAATTGCAGCTCTAGTATTAATTAAAAGAAGTCTATCACTACCAGTTGGAAAAATGACTAGAACGGAGAACTTAATATTTCAGCAATCACATACCTTATGGTCTCCGTCAACCTCAATCACCTTAAAAGGATGCCATTCAGGATCCCTAAGGTATTCGTCCCACAACGAGCACAACTCTGCAGCTTTATCTTCTGCAATATCTTCAGGATATCTTCTCTTGCACGCTTCTTGGAAAGCTGTGCTATCTAGTTCTCCCATTCGCTTGACACCAATATGCCCACGATTTGACATCTCTTTGAAATTCTTTATTTCATGCACACATTCACATTGTGGATATTAGAAGTAAGAAAATGATATGAAGAAACTGGAGGAAGTCACAACCAACAACTTGCACCCCAAATTTATTGTCCTCATTTGATTTTAGATCAACAAATGTTAACTTTGACCATTAAATTTCTAAAATATGCGTAAATAAAAATGTGAAATTTGACGTGTTTGATTTACCATAGGACCAATTTTTATAATCATTTTCAAAAAAAAGGTACAATATAAGGTGAGAAATTATCAGACAAAACATCATTTGACCACTGAATTCAAATGAAGACAATATAAATGGGAGTATTTTGGAGTACATACAGTAATCAATTCCTTCCGAGCCTCCTGGAGCTCTTCATTGCTCATGCGTTCCTTTACAATGAGGGTTTGATTTAGAGATTCAACATCTTCTAGATTTTCCTCCTTTTCGCGCAGATCTTTGAGAATGGCGTCCACCTTCTTTATAACTTCCATATCTCCTTCATCTCCTACATGCTTCATCACGTTTAATTTCCCTCTGAGCTGCTCTATTTCCAGCTCAAGTGCTTGTTTTGTCTCTAACTGCTTTTGGAGCTGCAAAATTTGCTTGTGTAGGTCTTCCTTCTCTTTCTGTCATGTAAGTGTTTTGAGCCTTTCATATCAGATTCTAAACTTCTCAAAATAAAAGAATTAACTTTGTAAGACCGTCCCCATACTTTTAATCGGCCCTTTACTTTTCAATATGGGTGAGTTCAGAAAACGTAAGGGTGAGCATACTTTTAATCGGACCCTTACTTTTCAATTTCTTGAAAGCCTCGTCATAATATCTCAAAACTCACCAAAAAGTCACAAACACTGAACGCTAACATGATCCGTCCAGCCATAATTAATGGTAAGATCATTTTTCCGAAGTTTGTGTCAAAATAAATTGTTTCATAGCAAACATAAAAGAGTGCCAACCTTTTGTTGTTCTGCCAACGCTAGCACATTCTCATCAGCCCTTTGTTGCACCATAGTTGCATGTTGAAGCGAGCTATCTTTCATGGCATTCTGAAAATAGCGCAAGAAAATAATGTGAGGGCAATCTAAAACAATAGACATGTCTACTAGACTCTATCGAGGACTTGAAAACACAGGGCAGCTACCAAGAGTCCAAAATAGACTTTCTCATAACAGTATCTTTGAGATGGCGGTCTTTAAGAAATAAATACTCGTAATAAAGTTAACGAGATAATCTAATACCAATACCAGTGTGTATTGTGTAAAAACCAAATACCTTTTCAATCTCTTCAGAAAGCTTTTTCCTTTCAATTTCATTATGGGCTTCACGCTTCTCTAACTCATGTACACGGATCTCGAGCTCTGTTCGCTGAGACTCCAATTGCATTTTGATCTTAGAATGATCGTTGAATATCTTCTGGAAGTGATCTCGAGCAACAAGCTGAATCTTTTTAATCTCTGACGAAGAAAGACACACGTGAAAATTATCAACACAAATTATTATAAACCAATGCAGGGCACCACCGATAAAAATAGACTAAGTACAAATATGCCTATAATGACCATAACTCAAAGGGGCTATATGAAAACAGAAAGTGGCATATGGTAGTGTATTTGATGCATGATTAGGTTACTACAGCTACTTAACTAATACGTGAACTTCTTTAAACTGTTTAAACAAGATTCTCGAACAATATGCAATCATAGCAATTTTCAATATGGGTCATGAGGAAACAGCACACAAGTGAGACTGTGCATATATGACCCCTTTGCCTCTCTAAGGCAGTAGGCACTAAGCTTATGTTGTTGCTCAAACAAGAATGTAAACACCGATCAATAAAATAGCCAGGACCAGAAAAAGCAAGTTTACTTCACAAGTTCACATGATATTTCGAACAATAAGCATCTATGTTACTTGTGGCAGCAAAGAAACTTGAGCATTTACCATACAAATCGCAGCAGAAGTAACATCTCATAGTTGGGACATTTGAAGGATATTTAGCATATAAATAAGATAAGAGGTCTCATGAAATTATACTGGCATACTGTAAAAAGCTAGGAGTGTATCCTATTTTACACGCACGGGTTGACATAATGTAGCTCACAAAGTTCTTGAGTACGGTATGTATGTTTTGCATACAATATGTCATAGACTTAGCTACTTGGTCTTTCGGTACATCAGAAGAATCACCTTTTTCGGAAGAATCCAACAAGTAAAAATTAGGAAGCATATTTGATAAATTCTTGACAACAAGGTTATTTCCAATATGCACAATATATAACTCTTGTATCCATATCTACTTTGTAGTCTTTATATAAAGCAGATAAATGGCATATCCTAGATATGGTACATAACAATCATAAGAATGCAGAAGATGGTGCATAACAGTAATCATAAGGATTCAGAACTGAGGAATGGTGCATAACAACAATCATAAGAATGCATAAATAGTACATGCCTTCATTATATGCTTGATGGAGCTTGTCTTTTTCTTCTGCCAACTTGTTGAAGGAAATGGATGTTTCGGTGAATCTTGACTCAATTTCCAGCAGATCTTTCTTCTTAGTCTCAAGCAAGTTGGACAGATTTGAAACAAGTTTCTCAGCTTTTCGGCTTTCTTCAGCCGTCAGTTCAGAAATAGTTTTCAAATCAGAAATCTTCCGCAAATTCTCACCGATAATATCAGACGACTTATAGTCATCATCACGTGCAACCCAACCATACAGTCCAGATTTCTCGGCTTTCTCTGATTGCCAATGCCGCTTTCCATGTCCGTTCAACTCATACTCCTTCTCAAAAGATATAGCATTGTTAAACCCCAACCAGTCTTTATTGAACTCCACTAAGGCCGTCCCTGAATGGCCTCTGAAATTCCACAAAGGATTAACTCTCGTAGGGTTAAAACCCCTAGCTCTGAGGTCATCCCTTAGTTTTGAACCACTCTCTCCGACATAACGCCCATCCTTGTAAACAGTCGGAATGTTGACCACAATTCCAATCCATGGCCACACAAACTTCTCATCATGGTCACAGGAAGAGAGAGGATCCTCATTTGCAACCTGGTTAGAGTTAGACGAGTTACCTCCATTTTGCATTTCATTTTCCAGAAACTTAGCTAACCCTAGGTGATTTGCTTTCTCCCTCGCTCTTCTCTTGCTGGAGTTGGCATTCCCTATGCCAGAAGCATGTTGAAGCAGTTCCTTGAAAAGATAATCTCGCTTTCGCTTCTTTGGACAGAAAGGACATGTCAACTTGTCTTCTGAGACGTTCAGCTTGAGTTCTCCCTTTTTAATGTCTTCATACGTTTTATCACCATAATCGTCTATTTCAGACTCACTTATATCAGTTTCGTCTTCAGAACTGTTCTCCATTGAATTTCTCAGGCCCTCTTGTGGTAAAACCATCAACCCCCAGAAATATTCAAGCAAAGTAAGAAAATCAAATAGTAAGACTCTAATAAGATACCAAGCAATTGTCATAAATGACACATTAATGAACTCATATTCCTTTGGGAATTGGGAATTTGGGTAGTTAAGAGTTCTCAATTTTCATCATGTAAAAGTCAACTAGATCAAGTATTGCAACCACAACTTACTGACTTACTGTAAGCAAGCAAAAGCCTCAGTCATCTGTTTTTGAAAAATCGATTACAAAAGTGGTCTAACATGTAAATATAATTGTTTTTACCCTTTCACCCAAAAAAAAATTTGTTTTTCAATAAAAAATTGGCCCAAGAAATCTGTGAGAAGGATAATATGGAGTAATTATGGTACAGCATCTACACAGGATTCAGCAGCGTCACAATCAGTTACGACCTTAGGAGTATTCCTTGACTGACAGTCAGCTAAAAACCGCCAAACTGATCTACAACTTGGAAACTCTCTCACCATATTCAGTAAACCTTATATCCCTTTCATTTTGGGGGTTGTAGGAATAATTACTTAGACATTCTCATAACATATGTGTATCGTACAAGGTCAAACGGCAAAAACAGCAGCAAAAGATCAATGATTCCACGACATTACACTATACTACACCAAATAATGCAGGTAGCTAAATTACAAATTCCAAATAAAACCCAAAAAAAAAAACCGATTAACAGGGCAAAATATCAACAAAAATCATGAAGATGATCAATTTCCAAAGAAAGTGCACCCCAATACTTCAAAGGCAGCATAAACCGGCAAAAAAGACGAGCAAAGTTGAGAGCTTTAACCGAAACAACACAATCAAACTCTAGCCCAACCCCAAAAAGCAGTTGGTAATGCAAAAATGAAGAGACTTCCAAAGTGAAAGTCTTTCAATTGAACCTAAAACAGAGAAAGATCAAGACTTTGTCTAAGAAATCGATCAAAAATCGATCTTTACTAATTTTCAACTACATTTTTAAACAGTATCAGGCATAGGCTTCAACCATGATGCTTCATGCACATTGCACAAAACAATAACCCACCCTCATAACCCGATATCGTGATGTACGCAATCTTACCCCCATAACAGTGATAACCCGACACCAAATTAACGAGTTAAGTGGGCATTATAAGTTTATAATGCGGGTACCTTGAATAATGAAACAAAATAACAGAGCAACTTATCAGAAGAAAATAAAAAAACATGAGCATGATCAATATTCAAAGAAAATGCACCTAAAACAACAATAATTTGTGTAAACCAGCCAAAAAAACGAGCAAAGTTGAGACATTTACCTGAAAAACAACGAATAAAGGTTGAATTGCTAGGGTTTTGGAAGCCCAGAGATACTGAGAAACTAAGAGAGCTAAGAAGAAGAAAAAAAAGGACAATGAAATTGGTGGAAAGTGGAAACTAACGCAAAGCGCAAATGTTTTTGTATTCATCCTTCATAGTTTGGGGTGTGGACACGTACAAATGTACAATGCCAATTGTCTCCGGACTCTCTCCCCTCTCCACAAATCACAATTGTGGAAAGATGTCACGTATTCTCTGGTCAAACTAACTGAAAATGCAGCTGAAACCTAAAAAGTTAATTGAAAACTGAAAAGCTAACTAAAATCGGAAATCGGAAATGGTAATTGATAAGGTAACTGAAAATTATGAGCTGATAAGGTAACTGATAGTATAAAAATGTGTGTGCTAAAGTAGCTGAAAAGGTAGCTGATTTTGATAAAATGACATAAAATGATATGATAATTATTTAATATTCTAAATTAAAAGGGTAAAAAATGGAAAATAAATAGTTGGTAGCATTTCATTTCAGGTAGCTACTTGCCAAACACTTGCAAAAAACCAGGTAGCTGAAATTTTGGTCAAATAAGCTACCTGAATTGTCGTGCCAAACGGAACCGTAATCGATCATTCCCGTCATTTATTTACCTAATTATATTTTTTCTGGTAAAAGTTAATTATTTATCTTTCTATTTTAAAAATATTTTCAATAGACAATTTGATCCTTAATCCATAATTTAGTTCACTTATCATCTAATATTGACCCCCTCCTTTCTCTCTCTCTTTGATTTTTGTGCCAAAATCAAAGGTAAACAAGTGACTGGGTTTAAAAAATTACGAGAGGTGGATCATGTTAAATAAATATTAAGTGTGCAATTAGGTGAAATAAAAGCAGTCACACTAATATTTCAGTTATTTATTTGAAGAAAGTGAAAAAAAAATTCCGGTGAGGTGAAAACTCGAAAGAGCATCTAAGCATAAGTGGGATATGGTCATATGGCTGATGACGGAGTGAAAACCCGAAAGAGCACTCTGGGTAGAAAAAACGAGTAGAGAGCCACTAAGAGTAGTGGTTAGGAAGAAAAAAAAAAAAGATAAGCTAGCTTAGAGAGAACACCATAAGGGCGAACGTTCTGAGCTACAAAAATGAGAGATTTAGTTAAAAAAAATCCAATGTTATTTTATCTCGCTAGTCTTGTATAAGTTTTAATGTAAGTTTTGTTAGCCTTCCCGTACTTATGTGGAATATTTGACTGTTTGAGTTTATTTGAGAACGAGTAAAAATCTAATGTGGGGAAGTTGATGGGACGATATTTGTACGTGGTTAAGGGTCGATCTAGTGACGGTAAAGGTAGCGAAATTGGACCTCATTGCAAGTTATTCGTCATGTTTATCGATCAGTTTGTCAAGTGTAGCTACTTTATGATTCTACTTGGGTTCTGTCGGGTATCTCGACCATGGGAGTCAAGAAGGCATGTACTGAGTACATAAGACAAGATGGAAACCGAGTCAATGGAAGTGAAGAGGAGCAACAATAGATCAGGCGAGACGACTATAGGCAAGCCAAGCAAATCTTTTCGTTCTTCATTAAACAAGAAAATTAGTACTCCGTATAAAATGTACATGGGAGATCTATTTGTTAAATACATGTGTTTTGGAAAATATAATGGCATTTTGCATCCTACAAAAAGGACCCCAAATACGCAAATCTTTTCCTTGTTCATGAATATGTAGTTTGCAGGGTAATTGCATCTCGACGCACTTTTTCTGCTGCATTATTTCTGCTGCTGCTGCTTTGTTCAGTTTCTTCTCTTTGTATAGGCTTATTTTCAGCCTCTTAAGCTTTGCTTCAACACAAATTATTTCTTTCTCTACAAGTTCTAGTTCCGTCAACAGTGTCTGCGCCTGCACCAAGTCTTATATAAGGTCGTCTTATACTCTTACAGTATAAAATAAATTGTATTAGTAAGTCAGCAAGAGAAGCAAGTAAATGATTACCTTTAAAGGAAGAAGGGATGAAAAGGGTGGATTATAAAGAACAGGGCCTTTCAATGCATACCGTAACACACTGTTTAACTTCAGCTCCTTCGTCAGTCTATGCTGCAACTTTTCAACCTGTCGATCATAATTTAATAGAGCTAAAGTAAGGAGACCGACCTGTTAAATTAGTCGCGATTCTTGTATTACAATGAAAAAAAGAAACCGTCATCTGATTTGGTTCTCGTTGCAGACTTGCAGTTCATACTATGATTATTTGCAGACTTGCTGCAGTTCACTAAAAACTAATCCTCATTGACTAAAAATTTGAAATTACATTTTGTAACTGCGGCGGTATTGATTACCTCTTCTTCAAGAGCGGTTCTTCGACTCTTCTGCTCGCTAGACTGCATTAATAAATCTTCGAGTTTCATCATGAAATGTGATGAATACAAGCTATATGG
>JAGPOY010011545.1:2096-12180 GCA_018983105.1 Silene uniflora
TCGATCGACCACATAGAGCTCATCGATCGACTATCTTTCAGCGCTGGTTCCTCTTTGTCCTCGATCGATTAAGTCACTCCCTCGATCGAGTAATAAATTACTCGATCGACCAGACTCGCTTTCCTGGATCGAGCAACCTTTGACTCTTGATCTTCCTTTTCCTCGATCGAGGTCATCACCTCCTCGATCGATCAATGTTCTCCTCGATCGAGTAATTAATTACTCGATCGACCCTTGTCTTGATTTACGCATTTCAAAATACGTCTTTATGCGTATGCATATCCTTTATCTGCAAAAACAACATACAGAATATCCCAAAAATTCCCACAAATTTGTCCATAGTCAAAATAATTGTCTACGCTAATTGTCTCTATCCTAATTGTCTATAATACAATAAAACGCAATAAATAGTCTAAAAAGCACACGAAAATAATCTATTTACAAATTGCACGGGGTTGCAAACCCGGCTCACTGTTCAAATAGATCGAGTAGGCCACAGTGGGGCCTCTGGCTCGCGGAAATGCCTTCAGCAAAGGTGACTTCCGACTTCTTTCTCCACTTCATAGTGCCTTCATTAACATTGCGCTCCACTTCGTAATCCGTCGAACTTTCACGCGCCACGCCACCTTTTTCATTCTCCGCCTTTGCATGGTCTTTCGAACATGGTTCGCCGGGTTTAAGTGCCAAATCACCCCATCCAGGACCTGCAGAATAAATGACAAGAGAACGTTCCTCCATTTTGCTCCCAAGATGGGGCGGAGGTGTAAGTGCGGCAATAGATAAATCATGGGATTACGGCGTTAGTTCAACATCAACAACAGGAACAGCGGAAACATCATGCACATACGACTCAGGCTCAACATCCACTAATGGTAAGGCATAACATGGTAACATACGCATAGGATCCTTATAGGTCTCACGCTGAGCGAATACTAGGTCCTCCCCACCAATGTTAAAAGTCAGTGTCCTTAACCCGACATCTATAACCGCCTGCGCAGTATGCAAGAACGACCTTCCCAAAATAATGGGAGTGTATGAGTCCTCAGGTATGTCTAACACAACGAAATCGACAGGTATAAAAAACTTTCCTAACTGAACAGGAATGTCCTCTAAAATTCCTAATGGTCGAGATAAGGTCCGGTCAGCCAACTGGACCGTCATGCTAGTACACTGAAATCTAGTGAAACCTAACCGTTCAGCTAACGAAAGTGGCAAAACACTAACACTAGCCCCTAGGTCACACAAGGCATTATCAATGGTGGTTGTGCCTATACGAAAAGGGATCGAAAAACTACCAGGGTCAGCCAGTTTAGGTGGGCTCTTATTTTGGAGGAATAAGGAACACTCCTCCGTCAGGGTAATGGTCTCAACAGCATCAATAGACCTCTTACGTAATAAAATTTCACGCATGAATTTTAAATAAGAATGTACCTTCATTATAAGCTCGGCAAATGGAACAATCACCTTAAGAGCGCGCATAATGTCCGCAAAACGCACGAACTCTTTCTCAGCCCTAGCCCGTATCAATCGACCCGGATATGGAGCGTATTTCTCATCCGCTCCCTTTCGTCCTTCCCGAATAATGGCGTTATTGATCATTCGCTTGCTTAAGCCCTTCGGTCGAGGCACATCAGCATCATCAGTGGTCGATCGAGCATTAACATCGCTCGATCGAGAGCCTTCTTCATCAACATTATTCGATCGAGCAACAGCAGGGCTCGATCAAGAGCTTTCATCTTCGATAATAGTTGATCGAGCAACAGCTTCGCTCGATCGGGATCTTTCTCTAGAATGGTTGCTCGATCGAGCAACCTCAGTATCAGCATCATTCGATCGAGGATCAAAAATCCCTCGATCGATCAAATCTTTAAGGAATTCACTCGATCGATCAACATTATCCCCTCGATCGAGTGAAAAGTCACTGGCAGCATCAGGAACTTTGAAACTCGTGCCAGAAACTTCTGTATCAGCAACTTTTGATCCGTCATAAGCGTGACCGCTCCTCAATGTGATCATATTAAGGGTCTCCTTTCTCTTTTGAGTCTGGGACGGCAAATGGCCGGGCTGCCTCGTCGATTGATTACCCGCAAGTTGAGCGATTTGCGACTCCAACAACTTTATAGTCGCATTATTGGCTTGGTCCGACTTTTGCATTTGGACCGCCAATGCTTGAATCATCGACTTGAGCTCTCCCATTTCAGAAATTCCTCCCGAAGAGGAACTAGCTTGACTTGGCACGACAAAGGAAGGAGGCTTTTGAAAGCCTTGCTTGTGCGGAGGAATGTATGCTTGTTGTTGCGGCGGAGATGGGTTCAACACATTTTGGCTAGTCCACCTCAAATTGGGGTGACATTGTTGGAATTATAGTAACCACCTCCTTGCCTATATTGCTGAAAAGAGCACACTTGCTCCTTTTCAGCGAAGCAATCAACGGCCGAGTGTCCCGGCTCTCCGCACCTTTCACAAGTAATCAACTCCTCGTTTTGAAGCAAATGCACCGTTTGTTGATTAGCATTGTTCTTTTCCCATTGGTCAAATCTCGCGTTCAGCTTATCCAACTTGGCATCTAAACCGTCCGAACTAACGCTAGCTACGGTCCGCATTCCGCTTCGTGGGTTACCATACTCGGCGCAATGATTTGCCATTTCTTCAATCAATTTCCAGCCCTTGTCATCATCTACCTCTTGCTGAAATCGACCGTTCGCGGCAGCATCTAAAATAGCCCGATGGTCGTCGTACAACCCATTGTAAAACTGGTTGCACAAAAACCATGGCTGAAACCCATGATGAGGAACCGACATCACAGCTTTGTTAAACCGAATCCAAGCATCATACAAATTCTCCGTGGCGGTTTGCTTGAAGTTCGTGATTTGGGCTCTCAAGGCATTGGTCCTTTGCGGCGGAAAGTATTTCTTGTAGAACGCTAGAGCAAGCGACGTCCAGTCAGTAATACCGGCTGCTTCTCTACGTCAACCACTCTCTCGCATTATCAGTAAGCAAGAAAGGAAATAGGACTTCCTTGATCTCATCTTGAGTTACCCCCTTAGACGCGGGGATAGAAGAACAGTAGTAAGCGAAGATCTCCATGTGCGTCCTCGGATCCTCACCCTGCACCCCACGAAATAAATTTCGTTCGACCATGTTGATGTAACTTGGTCGAATGTCAAACGTGTTTCCAGCTTCATCCGTGGCAAGCTTGAAACCTTGTGGAATGGCCGAGGCGGTAGGCTCCGAATGACTAGCAATATTCGGCATCTTCACTTGTAAGACGGTTTCAACAAATAGGTTTTCGTAAACGGGACCGTCAAAAACACTGTCAGAAGTACTCAAGGCTTCCTCCCGATGAATTCTCGCTAATTCCCTTTTCCTGCGTAAAAGAGTCCTTTCGGGCTCCGGATCAGCTTGCACTAAATCAGCCTTCAAAGACCTGCACATACGCAACTAAAAGGAAATAGTAAGAACGGTCTTAAGGAATTAAAATTCCTTAAGACAAGACAGAAAAATTAAACAAACAATAAAATTGCCTCCCCGGCAACGGCGCCAAAATTTGATGGCTGTCGTTATACACCAAAAATAAATCCTAGGTCTACTAACTATGCAGTCAGCGGAAGTAGGGTCGATCTCCACAGGGAGGTAACTACTGTCTGAAAACTAATTTGTCTAGGTCACAAATTGGGGGGTTTAAATTTGGTTTTTCTAAACTAAAAGATTAAAAGAGAGAAATAAGGCAAAAGAGAAATAAAGCAGAAATTAATAGCGAAAATATAAGAATGAGAGGGGAATATGTCAGGATTTCGGTCCACTACGGTACCATGCACTAACGGGTTCACTCGTTCAGTCAATCTATAGCTAGAAAGAGCGTGGTCGTCGCCTTTCAGTCCTTAAACCGTGATTATACCCTTTCGGTCTCTAATCGCCCTAGGGTCTCCTAATTGACTTTCGCCCTAATTAGGTATTACCTATCGAATCTATGCAAGCCTTCCCTACCAATCTTTCGATCTAGGCCGGGGTTAACTAGACAATTGGTCTCCTGCGTGCACTCAATCAACCACTAACAATAAATTGCATACAACGATTTATAGCATCCAAATTGGCTAAACAAACTACTACCCTATCATGCATAAACCGTAGCTTCCCTCATCCCAACAAACTATGAAATTAGCTACTCATGCTAATAGTAATAAAATCACAATTAACATATGAATAACTAAGATGCGATATATTAAAGATGAAATTAATTAACATAAAAGATTAGGCAGAAATTAAGCAACAATAATGATGATTAACGTAATGATTAAAGATAGATTAAGAATAAGGAGAAGGAGATTACAATCGTGCGAATCCGACGTAAAGAACACAATCTTCGTAATTGTAAAACCCGTAAAATACTAGCTAAAGTTTCTGGAAAATTAAGAGTTGATCGATAAAAGGTAAGTACTTATTATGGCGTATTAACGCCTTATTTATAAGAAAGCTAATCTTTCTAAAACCTAATTACGTAAACAGGCTGAGCCCGTCAGAGTAGTTGCTCGATCGAGCACTTAAGGTTCTCGATCGAACACTTCTTCACAACAATCCTCTCGATCGAGGAATGAGACCTCTTGATCGAGATCTTCTCCTTGAGTCACCTCTCGATCGAACACAGGACAGTTCGATCGAGGACCTTGGATCTTCAACATATCTCGATCGAGCACAGGACAGCTCGATCGAGGCTTCTCCTCTTGGGTTCCACTCGATCGAACACAGGACAGTTCGATCGAGGCTTCTGCTCATCTTCATATCTCGATCGAGTACAGCAGGGATTCGATCGACTTCTTTCTTGGCCTTCAGCTTCATAGTCGATGATAAATGGCTCTTGGCTTGGCTTCCTATGCATGGATTTCCGCTCCATCTTCCCCCATCTCCTAAAATGCATACTTGGGACGGTTTTAGGTCGGTTTCCGCTACTTCTCCATATATTCTTGCAAAATAGCAGAGAAAACACAAAGTAGCATATTCGGGGTATAAAGTGACGTAAAGTCACCTAAAATGCATAGAAATGCGTGCTAAATGAGATTGAAAAGTCTATATAAAATACACGCAACACCAACCATTGACCATAGGAGACCCTCGGGAAAGTCTAGTCGAAGGTTAGTGTCGGGTTGCTATTATTTATATAGACGAGTGTTAGAGCCCAACGCCACAGACACAACTCGGCCGAGTACCCACTACTCGGCCGAGTAGTCACACACTCGGCCGAGTACACCGTCTTCAGCGCGACACTTTATAATTAAAAGACCCGACGATGAATAATTTATTCATTCACACACCGCAGCTTTGACAAACCCTATGTCTCTCTACCATGCCTCCCTCCTCACAACTACATCTCATAACCCTATCATCCAACACCAATGGGAAAGACCTCGCGCCAGGCTTCATCGGGACAAGAGTAGTGCCATGTAATAAGGTAAGTCTCTTAGTTTAGTCCCTCCTTTGGCTCGGTAAGATGATAGAGTTCATATAGCAAACATACGTGTCGTTGTTGTAGGATCGTGTATGATGAGATCAAAAGGGATACAAGGAATACGTGTCTATATGCTATGCGGCTGTGTGACGGAATAGCATAAAGGTAGGTTTACCTACTCAGTCCATGTTGTAATTGCATACGCTTTCTCATTGTCATACAAGTTGGTGATTGTTGTGATTTGATATGATGGTACCGGCTGAAAGGTTATGGTAAATGTTACGGCTGAGTGGACCAACATCGGGAGATGGTTTCACGCCCCTTGATCGCTCCCTACGACTCTCCCGTCGCAAGGAGGATGTGCACATTTAGACTTGGGTATTCGCTTATTCCGATAAGCGGCCGATGTGACAAGGCTGCGGTCACTGGCTAAGATGAATTGGCCGAAACGCTGGCTGACTGACGGATTATGTGATGACTGCGTTTTTTGTACCGTTGTGACTGTGATGATTTATTTTAATTATCTCTTGTGCATTGCTTACAGATGACTGACCCCGTTTGTTGTTGTCTTTGACCTACTGTGATCCATTAGGGGATGGTGAGTAGTTGACTGTCAGGTTATCTTGGTGATGGCTTCTGGGAGTTGGGACAGTCGGAGTCACGACAGATCACGTACCTGAGCGGATAGTGTTAGAGTCAGTGTATAAACGAGTTGTACCTTCCTTTTATAGTTTGATCGTTGTTGTAACGTTGTATGTGTTAACAATATAATTAAAGTATCCCTATTGTTGATTTGATTGTCACTTCCTCGGGTAACCGAGATGGTTACACCCTTACTCAACGGGGAAGGTCCTTGCTAAGGCTCCTTGTTGGTTGGGGGTATTACACAGTTGGCCAAGATGGGAACCCTAACCTCTACCCTATAACATTGTCAGTAGTAGAGGTTGAAAACAAGGATTCATGGTGTTGGTTTCTGGAGTTGCTGTCAACAGATTTAGGCAAGGTGGAGGGGGAAGGTCTAACATTTATGTCAGACAGGCAAAAGGGACTACTTGATGCACTAAGTAGGGTGGTGCCAAAAGCTGAGGATAGATATTGTGTGAGACACATGTGGTCTAACTTCAAGCTTACTTTGTCTGGTGAAGTTTACAAGGACACATTCTGGTCAGCAGCAAGAGCAACAACTGAGGTAATTTAAAGGTATAGACATTTCTGTAATTTAAAGCTTAAATTTCTGTGGAGTATCCTAATTTTGTACTTGTATGCATGCTGAATTTAAAGCTCAAATGAGAGGAATGAAGCTCTTATCCAAAGAAGCTTTTCAATGGCTGAACAAAATCCCACCAAGTGCATGGTCAAGACATGTATTTTCCACTCAAAGTAAGTCAAACATGCTCCTTAATAACTTGTGTGAGTCATTTAACAATCTCCTGAGAGAGGTAAGAGACAAGCCTAGCCTCACCCACATAGAGTGGATGAGGAGATATGTGATGAAGAGGAACTTTGAGAAAAGAGAAGGGGTTAAGAAATATCAAGCTAAGTTTATGCCCTATGCTGAGAAGTACATTAAGAAAGTCATTGAAGAGGCTAGATTTTGTTTGACTGAACGTGACACAACAGAATTGTTTGAGGTGAAATATAGAGGAGAGTTTCACAGTGTTAACCTACAAACAAGAACATGCACTTGTCGTCATTGGGACCTCACTGGACTCCCTTGTATTCATGGTGTTGCTTCTATACTAAAGCAAAGACTTGTTGTGCAAGATTTAATTTTGTTGATGTGGCCTACTCCAAAGCTAAGTATGAGGCAACATATGCTCCTGTTGTTTTGCCTATGCCTGGGTCCAAACAATGGGGGAAGAGTGGCCTACCTGAACCTCTACCACCACATGAGAGGAAGATGCCTGGCAGGCCTTCAAAGAAGAAGAGGAGAAAGGAAGCTGGTGAAGCAGATACACAGAGAGTGAAGAGGCAGAAGAGGTCCAACAAATGCAGTAACTGTGGTGGGTTAGGACACTCTAAAAGGACTTGCAAGAACCCAGCAGCTGTAGTAGGAGCTCCTAAAAATGCAGGTGGGAGACCATTGGTGAATACAGAATGGGCAAAGGAAAGAAGAGGCAGGATTGCAACAAGAAAGGCTACAAAGGATGCATACAAGGCTGCTCATCCTTCTCAATTTGCAAGTGAAGGTAATCCTTCTCAGTCAACCACACAAGGAAGCACAGTAGCTGAGCCAAGCTAGGTTAGGGAAGCATAGTAACAAGAAAGAGTAGTTTGCATTTCATGTTTAGTTAAATTTCTGTAGTTGAACTTTGTGTGTTTGTTTCCTATTTTATGCTACTCCAAGAGAGGAAAATCAGTCTGTTGAACTGTAATTTTGGACAAGTATTGGCTATGTAATGTTGAACAAGTTTACTGAATGCAAACCTGAAGTTATTTTGGAACAATTCTGGCTCTTTTCCATAAATTTATCTTCATTAATAGGCAAATTCATTACAATTACATGTGGAAATAGACAATTACATTGTCAATTCTAACTTACACAAATTTGAACACAAGTAATATCAATATTGCTGTGACAATACTAAATGCAAATATTGCTGTGACAATACTAAATTGATTGTTTTTATTACCTTGATATTATAATATCTTGTCGGGAATTTTTTGATATCGAGCAAAGTTCTTACTAAAGTTTTCTTTCAAAACATGCTTAATTGAAGGGTAATGAGGGTAGATTTGACAATTTGGGTCTAATTGAGTGAAATAGTGAAAAGAAAATTAACTAAGGGATTATATTTTTAAGCACACATGATTTGTAGGAAAAGTAGGGTTATCTTGTATAATTTTTAAAAATCTAGGGTGACCATGTAGAATATCTCAAAATTTAATTGGCTACGTCACATACTTAACGGACAAAATTGACGGAAAAAAAGTTTAGGGTCACAGCGGTACGTATTTAAAGAGTTCAGGGTTACCATGTGTGTTCTCTGAAAAGTAGGGTTACCATGTAGAATTTGAAAAAACACAGGGTTACCATATAGAATAACCCAAACATTTAAGGTTGTAATTTTCAAAAAGTGTGTTTTAAAAGGCTGTAATTGACAATTTTCTCTAGATTTAAAGGTCGAATCGTTAAAATTTGTGATAATTAGGTTTAATGACGTTTTCAGTTGATGGTATGCAAATAAAAAGTAATTTGCAAAAGTAGTGCGGAAATAAGCTATGTTTTTTTTTATTAATTCTTAGCCTCAAAATAAATTAGAGTAAATTAAAAATAACTCTCTTTTAAAATCCCATTTTTCTAAAATTACTCCCTTATATAATTTTTTTTCTAAAATTAATCTCTTAAAATGCACTTTTATCAAAAATTAATTCAAACTCCAATTTAGGTGACTTATTCCGTATGTTTATGAACTCATTTTGTTTATGACTTAGCAAATTTATACTTTGAAAAGTATAACAATGGAGAATTAGTTCAAAAACATACGGAATAAGTCATCCAAATTTGAGTTTTGAAGTAAATTTTTGATAAAAGTGCATTTAAAGGAAGTAATTTTAGAAAAAAAAATAGATATAAAGGAGTAATTTTAAAAATCTAATCGGAAATCATATCACAAAAATCCCCCTACTAAGAGAATAAAAATTTTCTTAGTTTCCATCCAAAAAGCATCTAGCTAAATAAGGTAATAATTAAAACTTTCTTTCATTACAATATTATTTTTTCAATAAATATATTCTTATAATTAAACTTTAATCTTTTAATTAATTCATAATTATGATTTTTTTCATTTAAATAGAATAAAATTGGTATTAAACTATAAGTCGCTAAATTTTTCAGTAATGCAATAATTATTACTGCAGAAAATAACTTGACGCATACTTACAATTAGCTTTGTGACAAAACAAAACAAATTTATTAAAAAAAAATTACAACTTAACTTAATTACTTCTCTTTGATTAGATCTCCGTTTCAATTTTTTTGTTTATATGTAAATACAATGAAATGAAATATTAAATACTATTGAAGTCCAAATTTAAAAACGATAAATAATACACTAAAAAACATAAAAGCTTTATATTTTATTTCTTCTAATACGAAATATTATTAATATTTCTTCTAATACGAAATATTATTAATATGAGCACTTAACAAACTGAAAATAGGTTGAAACTAATATTTTAAATGTAAACATCTCTAACAATCATTTCTAAAAAATTACCTCATACTAGTTCATAAATCATATCAACCTGATTTGGTTCCTCATTCGGGCATTATACGGCTTCAAACCAAACTCGCCCTCATTTTGGACTCTAGAAGGCAGATAAACAACTCCGTATCTGTCCTTTTAAAAAATAGGGTGAGAAAGCCCGCCGAAGGAGGGACTGCGGAGCGTATAAAAAAGCATACTCTATATGTGTATGAGAGATATTGGAAGTAACGCCCGCCATTGAAGGAGCTTCGTCTACTACTTTCCAATTAGAAATGGTGACCAATTGGGATGAATGTGTTGAAGCATCTCTCACTAAATTGGATTCTTTGAAATTGCTGCGTTCTCTTAGACCCATTAATGCTTCTAATTCCTCTCAATTTCCTACTTTTGATCATGCTTACCAATCGTTCGACGGTTTGCGTCAATGGGA
>JAGPOY010011587.1:0-10374 GCA_018983105.1 Silene uniflora
AAATTAAAAGTAATTTCGAAAACTTAAAAGACTCTTATTTTCTTCAAGTGACACGGACTTGAGCAACAGTCTGCAAGACTGTTGCTTATGACTATTGCTTGTATCATGTTCCCTTACCTTTACATTAGTGACACTATTACAATATTACAACACAACTCTTGGGTAGCTTTGATCAACAATTCTTGAACCTTGCAAATTGATTAATTCTTGCTTAAGGAGGGTGACATTAATCCTGAAATGAAACACTTACAAACACAATTAAATGGGCATGTCATCATCAACAAATAGGTCCTAACAGTAATATTAGGCCCCTTACATTAACTCACTCGCGTATTTACTTATTATCTCACCCATTAACTTGTTAAACCATGAAATATTCCAAGAGCAGTCATGGGTTAGCAATTAGAGCTCGTATACGACCGTCTTATGATATGATTATGACTCTATGATTATTATTGATTAATTGAAAAGAAGAGAAGCCCGAACAAACAAATTACATACTCCGTATGTAAGATGTGTTTCATTTCATTTTAATTTTATCTTGGCAACTTGATATATATTATAATGATCGTACTTCTGTCACAAATAACACAGTTTGCAACCAAATTGAGCGACAAGTTTGTTGGCGACACAAGTTCGTCATACAGGCCATTTCGTGATGGCCTTGGTGTGCTTTGCGACATATAGCATTGTCGTAATTTGACAATTTCTTTTCTTTTGAAGCGTAATTAATGAGGCATAAATATATGTTGCAATTTCATAATCTTTTGAAGTGTAAATGAGGCATAACTAAGCATAAATACCTGTCGTAATTTGATTTATTGATAATTATTACTCGGAAATCATTTATTCATTTTAATTTTATCTTTGCTGCTTGATATATATTGTAATGATCAACAATGTACTTCGTTCCATCACAAATAACCTTAGTTTGCAACCAAATTGAGCGACAAGTTTGTTTACGACACAAGTTCTGTCATACAAGCCATTTCGTGATGGCCTTGGTGTGCTTTGCCATATGGCATTGTCGTATTTTGACAATTTTTTTTGAAGCACAAACGAGGCATAAATATTGTCGCAATCTCATAATCTTTTGAAGTGTAGACGAGGCATAAATAAGCATATGTGATTTATTCATAATTATTAATCATTTATTTATTGATGATAATTAATTATTTATTCATGATTACAACTATATATTGTTGTTGTTATACATTCAATTGGGAGTCCAATCATGCTCCTTCTTTGCTATGCGTAACTGCATATTGAACAAATACATCCCCTCATTTTTTGCATGCCATCTACATGTACGCCCACCACATTGATATTCATCAAAACGGTAGTCATTCTTATATGCAATAAAACTCAGGTGTCCATGAGAACATCTTGCGTCACAAGTTATGTCTTTTCTAACACAAAGGTCAGACTGCTTACATCTGACCTCTTACTTCGCAATTTGTAGGAGCTAGCTATTGAAATATTAGGGTAATATTAGGCCCCTTACATTAATTAACTTGCGTATTTACTTATTATCTCACCCATTAACTTGTTAAACCATGAAATAATCTAAGAGCGGTCATGAGTTGAGCAACTAGAGCTCGTATACGACCATCTTATGATATGATTAATCGAAAAGAATTAGAAGTCCGGACAAACAAATTACATATGTTTCATTTCATTTTAATTTTATCTTGGCAACTTGATACTCAAATGGAGTATATATATATTATAATGATCAACGATGTACTTCAATCACAAGTAACCTAGTTTGCAACCAAATTGAGCGACAAGTTTTTTTGCGACACAAGTTCGTCATTCAGGCCATTTCGTGATGGCCTTGGTGTATTTTCCGACATATGGGCTATGGCTTTGTCGTAATTTGACATTTTCTTTTGAAGCGTAAACTAGGCATGAATATATCTGTTGCAATTTCATAATCTTTTGAAATATAAACGAGGCATAAATAAACATATACGGAGTATATTTTATTCATAATTATTAATGATTTATTTATTCATGATAATTAGTTATTTATTCATATGATTATTGTTATACATTCAACTAGTTTAGGTCCCGTGCTACAGCACGGGGTGTTTGAGCGGTTGAAATTAATAGTTAGGCAGTAGTAGACGGTTCATAAGAGTCTTTGCACTTTACATTGAGTTTAATAATTTATGAAAAATATGGTAGAGATAGCGTGATTGAATAAATACGGATAAAAAATTAGTTATTTCGTCGGATAAAATTTTGCTTTTTAGAATATTTAGAATTAAACTATCAGTTTTTTAGTGTTATATTAGATGAAGATAATACAAATTTATCACATAATTAATTGTTATATTTTTGATATAATGTTAAAAAGAATATAAAAATTGAGTACTTTAAATAGGAGACAAAACCGTCACCATAATCAAATAACGGGCCGATGATTAGACACGCATGACCGACTTCTATAAGTACTCGAAATTATAATACTCGAAAATTATTGGGCCAAAAATATCAGATCGTTATACACAATAGTAGCATAGGTGGTGTTAGGCCCAATAGTAGCACTTTACATACTCTCGTATAAAGATGGATTTCATGAGGTATTGAAAAAGAGGCCCAATAGTAGCATAAGTGGTGTTAGGCGGGAAAATAAGTAGTTTTGGTAATCTATTAGTTTTAAGGGGGATTTGATTTGTAGACTAATCAGTTATGTGTACAAAGATATCGGACCATTTCAGCCCGTAATTTGTCAGTTAAATTACGTACCATTGTAATGAACTTATAGATTCATCAATTTATCAATCAGGCCCAATCGAGAATTTCAGCCCGTAATTTGTTCAGGTAAATTACGTACCATTGTAGTGAACTTTTAGATTCATCAATTTATCAATCAGGCCCAATCGAGAACTTATATTACTCCCTCCATAAAAAAAGTGGTTGAACTTATAGATTCACCAATTTATCAATCAGGCCCAATCGAGAATAGATGGCCCAATAGCAAGGGTGGTAGTTAGGCGGGAAAAATGAAAAAATGGTAATTAAATAGTTTTAAGGGGATTGGGAATCCAATTATGATGCTCCTTCCGTGTTGTTGATGTTATTATACGAAGTATTGACCAAAGACATTCCCTCCTTTTTTGCATGCCATTCACAAGTATTCCCACCACATTCAGAACGTATAAAAGTGTCGACATTCTTATAAGCAACAAAATTCACATGTCCATGAGAACAACTTACGTCGCAAGTTATGTTTTCTCTAGCTGAGTGTTCTTTAGCAAGTTTTTCTGAAGGTCCGAGTGCCATTACTAAGAAAGTTTGTTTAATGCCAGTCGCATTACAATCAAGGTTAACTTTACCTTCTGTCAAATCATCTACAAATTTTAGGTAAAACTTATTTGCATTTGTTGATGAGAGTGCTCCGAAGCTCAATATCAGCATCAACATCATATACATCAACTTACTCGTTTTCTTTAATTTATATTTCCTAGAATTTTAGTTATTTCTTTAATTGAGACTTCATTTACTCATATGCATCGTTTTATATACAACTCGATTTGTTGTTACAAGTTTTCGGGATGAAATATCTAAACAAGGTTGGTTTCAACTATTTAATTTAAACGTTGGTTTCAACTATTTAATTTAAACCCGATTTTCTACATGAATATCTAAAATTGGTTGATTTCAACTTTTCCACCTTAAATATTTTATAACCCTTTAGAATATTTTTAAGTGAATTTTGAGATTTTATTGCCGACATTTGTTCTAATCAATCAGGATAGCACTAGTCGAAGCAAACCCCAAAGAGATCATGAATAGAATAGCACAAATTCTAATTTGTGACGGTCATATCCGTCGCAAACTTGCCCCAGGTCAAGCATATATTACTCTCTCTTATATATCTTTAAGTTTGTACAATATTTCAGTATATGCAAGAAATTTTAGAAGTATAATGCCAATTTTAAAAATAAGATGGATTATTACATAAGAAATTTCTCACAAATTTAAATTTATTTAGCACTTCAACGGGAAAATGTGTAACAGAAAAATTGAGAAAAAATTTAAATCTTCTTACATACGACTATATGAGACCGTTTCAAAAAAACAAATTGAAAGAGAAAAATGACTAAATTGTACTCGTACTATTATACTTTTTAAATTCTATGCATACCTTAAACGATACTTCCTCCGTTCCATTTGATTATTTACGTTTGCTTTATACACATATATCAATGCACGTTTCTTCACATTACAAAAAATTATAAAAATTTGATATTCATAATGCACTCGGTGAAACGATTTAAATAACATCTCACATGACTATCTTTTATGTTATATATTAGAAATTGTATTGAAGATTCTTCTTACTGAATAGTGCCGAAAAAGCAAACGTAAAGAATCATATGTAACGGAGGAAGTATATTCGTGTCTATGCGGTACGTGACTTAAATGATTGTTTCCGATCCGTTAATTTGGAACCAGAATCAGCAACAAGGTTGTTTGCGACACAAGTTGGTCGTAAAGGCCATTTCGTGATCATTTGAAGTGTAGACGGGGCATATAAATAAACACATAGTACTCCGTATGATTTATTCATAATTATTACTCGTAATCATTTATTCATGATAATTAATTATTTATTCATGGTTACAACTACATATATGATAGTTATACATTCAATTGCGATCGCGAGTCCATTCGCATTGCTTCTGTGATGTACCTGCCAAATCATTGAACACATATATTCCCCATTCTTTGGCATACCATTCACATGTATTCCGACGACAATAATAGTTTCTAAAATTTTCGTCTGGCTTATATGCAACGAAACTCGCGTGTCCATGAGAACATCTCGCGTCACACGTCATCTCTTTTTCGCCGGAATGATCGGTGTTAATGTCGAAGAAAAATTCTTCCGACATTTGTAGTTCCTTTTCTCCAAAACTTGTACCACCAAACTTACAATGAAGGTTAAGAGTACCGTTTGTGACATTATTTATAACTTTAGCTCTAATTATCTTTGGAATCTTCGGTTTCTTCGCGTTTGTTGATGGGATTGTTTCGAAGCTCAATATGAGCATCAAAATCGTCATAAACGTTAAATTACTCATTTTTCTTTAATTTATTCTTTTTTCAGTGTTTTTTTTTTTTTGTTATTGTTTAATTGAGAGTTTATTTACATGCATGCATCTTTTTATATGCAATTCAGGTGTTAACAAGTTTTCAACATGAACTATGTAAAAGTGGTTGATTTCAAGTATTTAATTTGTATCCAACTTCATGAATATCTATAAATGGTTGGTTTCAACTACTCTCATCCAGACCAAAGATAACACTTGATTTATCACACTTGTCGAGGCACGTTTTGCAACGTGAATATCTTTAATTACACATTATTAAAAATTTGATATTCGTATAGCATTCATGACGATAAATCAAACAAGATCTCACATGACTATGCTTTGTCTTATAGATTAAGAATAATGTCAAAGATTCCCTACGACCATGAATAATGCGAAAAAGTAGGTGTCTGGATGAGAGGGAGTAATATTTTAGATTTTATGATGATAATTAATTAATTATATCCTTCATCCGACTCTTATTGTCTCATTAGATTTGTATTCGTTATACCATGGTTTTATGATAATAATTAGGGTTTTTCTAATATGTGTGCTTAAATAAAAAAAATAATCTCTTTATATATATGATCTTGTGTTATATGGTTCCACAATGTTATATTGTAAACCATTTTACACATATTTGCAACCAACTATTTTTAGATACTTCTAGTAGAAAAAGTGGGTACAAATTAAATACTTGAAAACTGAAATCAACTCATATTTGCAATCACCTTTCGATGCTCCTTCAAAACCTAAAAAATTCACCTTACCCTTCTTTTTTTGATCCAACCTTAAATGGTTAGCTAGTGTCTACTTGTAGGGACTGTCCCTCACAATATGTACGGTTCTTTAGCTTGTCAGTTGCTGCTTATCTTCTATGTACTTCGGTAATTTCACCTCCAGCCTATACTCTTTCAAAACCTCAATTACTTCAACTCATATTGATTTACTATGATTTTTTCGTTTTAACGGCTGATCTTTTCTCCTTCGTCATTTGGTGGCTTTGATCAAGTGATTGTTAGGCCCCTTGAACCCATAATTAGAGCTAAACAAATGGCCTAACCCCATTGGGTTGACCCGGCCCAGACCCAACTTGTTTTTTTCAAGCGCTTACTTGGACTGACCTTTTTTTGAAGTCCAAGAAGCCCATAGCCAAGACTCATTTATAGACTATGTTTGGATCGAGCTTTTGGCCCATAATTTGGACAAGCCCGTCCTAATTATAGTTCATTTTGACTTTTTTTATCCTTGCAAATGTTGTTAATGGAAGTGTAATCCACCAAAAAAGCATATAAAAATGAGGTTATTATTATCGACAAACTAACTACTCATGCAAGCTTATAAAAGGACTTGGATCAAAAGTGATGGACTACAGATTATATAATATACCATAGGCCAGGCAAACTATCATTGATATTAATATCATTGTTAAAATCCATCGGGAAAGAATCACTTCATATATCTATGAGCTTTATAATTTTAGTAATTAATGTCTTAGTGATGATGTAAAAGTACGTTAGTTATATATATGGTAGATTATTTGTTAAATGTGGGCAAGGATTTAGATTGTAATGGGGAGAGTTGATTGGTAGTTATAATGCACTTGTTTTTTTTTTTTTATGTCTCAAATTGATGGTACATCACATATTTATACTACACTAAGGCTTAACAAATGAATCACCGACTTTAGTATCTTCTAGAATCTAGATATCTAATATTGTCTTAGTTGCACATTGAATTTGCTAGATTTTTCTAAGCTTTTTATTATTTTTTGTTATTTATCTAGATTTATCTTGATTACAGTTTAACAAAGTAATCATAATAGTGTGATCCAAAACTGATCACAAATAAGATTATACATCTTGATGTATATGAACATGGTACATCCAATACAAATCGAAATAAGCTTATATGCAATTTTTTCGAGCTTTTTAATTTTTTGACTTACATTTTAATTTTTTAATTTATTTAGTCGTTAAAATTAAAATCTAATTGAGTTTATATGTATTATTTTTGAGTTTCAATAATATAATATTTTAAGTTACATATTTTTATTAAGGCGCTCAGATATATAAGCTCGAATCCTTTGTTATAAAGCTCCAAATCTATAGTACCAGGTGTATACTGGTTGTTAGACTGAAAACTGGTGTTCTGTTTACAAAGTGATAGATGAATTGAATCATCTCAACCAAAACGTTAAGGTAATGGTTGAGGCACAACTATTATAATTATTCCTATTACAAATGTTGTATTCTATGTTTTATAAATGGTAGGGTAAAATCTATTCATAAATAATATAGCATGAAGTCTTGTATTGTTCTATGTTTTATAAATGGCAGCGCGTCTTGCTTCAGACGGCCTATTTCCGTCTGAAATAAGACTGACAACATGTTGCCATTTTACAATAAAATGTTGCTATTTTCTAATAACATGTTACCATTATTTCTCACATCATTTTCAGGGTAAAAAGTAATAACTCTAGTTATTAACATTTTGTCACTAAATGGTTACATTTTATTAAAAAATGGCAATATTTTGTCCCCGTCTTATTTCAGACGGAAAACAGCCGTCTGAAATAAGAATTTGCCTATAAATGGTGGGTGAGGTATAACATGAATTGTTTTAGTGTAGTGTATAGTTATCGTGTATGTTTAAGTTAATTAATTATTTTCAACTTTGAATAGAATTCGAAAACTTATAACATATTTTAATATTGTTTAATTAATCTGGATAATTAATTATTTTCAACTTTGAATAGAACTAGGGTATAACCCGTGAAATTCACGGGTTTGCTTTTAAAATTTAGATAAATATGGTTAATAATGGCAAAGATAAAATATTATGTTTAGTTATGATATCTTTTTACAGATTATATCTTTAATTGCAATTATTATTTATATTGTGTTCAATACTATGACCAAGACTTATAATAAAATTAGTACACATTTAATCATCTATTACACCATTTTTAAAATATGTAAAATAGAATAAATTTTGTGAATTACAGATTGTTAGAAGACCCGATTAATAAAAATATCAACAAAAAGTTGTGTTAAAAACTTAAATTTGATATATTGAGTCTCATTCATATCTATTGAGCCTCACTCAATCTCTTTTCCAGTTAAACGTTTGGTTAATAAAATGTAAGTATTGTATAAAAATTCATGAGTTAAAAACCAAGTCAATTTACAGAGCCGCACCTCTTAATAGAAAAGAGGTCGGGCTGTGATGTATGGTGACGGGAGTGAAATTGAAGGCCATGGCTGAGTCGTTAATATTTTTCTCGGTTTTGAAAATTATGAACGATTGAGATGGAAAGTTGAGATGGAGATGGATGGAAATGTATGGGTAGAATGTGAATTTTATAGTGATTTACGCAACAGTGTTGAGCTTATTAGCTATATTTTGGGGAGGATATTAATTAATTTCATTCCTTAATTTTTTTTTTGTTTTTTTCTTATTCCACTCATACTGTCCTCCCTAAAATAAGGGCAATAATCATTTCTCAAACTTCAGAAATTTAGGACTATTTGAAACTGATAACTGAAATAAGCATATATTCTCTCGGATTTTAGCATTTGACTTTGTTTAATCATATTTTAGCCAAATTCGTATTTCAGTTAAATTGGGAAACAACCTTTATTTAGTCATATTTTCATGCTGCTATTATACTAATTAGTTTTGAATAAGATTTGTTTATGGAATAAAGATAAAGAATATGGAATGTTCAATATCCCATAAATCACGTTGACTTAGTTACATTAGCAATATCAGTGACTTTTTTTTTCTTCTTTTAATAATGCTGCTCATAAATTGCCACATAGGACAATGCTTTAAAATTGAGATGCCAAGTCAGCAATTTGGCTTCTGCATTAGAGAAGTACTAGTCTTGGAACCCGTGCACTGCACGGGTGGTAACAGAGAGTATTGTTAAAAATTTAAAACTAAAACCTTACGGATTTTTTGAATTTAGTAAATTATTAGATTATAGAGAATTTTACTTTGTCCACTCATACACTTTCGATGGGTTTATATTGTTTAATTTTATTCAAATTTACTTTAATTTTTTTTATCGAATTTATGAGATGTGAAGTCGAAGGAGTTAATATAAAATTGTTATTATAGATTTAATAACCAATCATCTACACAATCTATCTTTAATTTTACTCATTGTTGTACGCTTTTTATCATATTACTCATCTTGATGTGCTCCTCTCAATTGTTTACCTTCTCTCCCATCTCCCATCTCCCATCTCCAATCGCCTGGACGTGTGATAGCACTGTTTGACATGACTGAAGCTCTATCTCGTGACCCACCAACATACCCTCCACCACAGTGGTGAACACACCTAACACCTCGGACCACGACCTCTTACGTACCCTTCTCGTAACCTTATGCGAATTATCTCCACCCCATCATTACCTACCCATTGCGACCCCTACCGTATTACAACCTCCTACCATCAACACCGTCGATTCATTTGTCTTTTAGTAGCCAAATACTAATTTTTTTTCTTGTCTTTTGTTTATTGAGTCATGTTAACACTTGCCTCTAAATATTGTAAATCATTTTGTATGCAACACAGTTTATTTGTGATGATTTAAAATGAGAGATTGAACAATAAAATTAAAATGATTAATTTTTTTTTTCTAACACCTTATTCACTTAGTACCTTTCAAGGTCATCATGTTATACTTTAGTTGTTAGATGATTTTTTAAAGTCACTCTAACTTATATAAATTGAACATAATACTAACTAATTAAACTTATTTCTTTGCTAATTCTATATTATCTATTGCTCATGATCTAAACATTATGGAATTATTTGAAAAATTTTAGGTATTTTTTTTTAAAACTTAATACCGGAATAAAGTAAGATTGTTTCAAGGTAATAAAATATTGTCTTCCATTTCTTTCGTTAAATAACGGCCTTTAACTTAGAGAAAGAATCAAAATTTATGATTAGTGGCAAACTTACTCGTTATAGTAGCTGATGATGAGATGCGATTTTGACAATGACACATTGACTTGTAGGTAAAGATTGGTTGTTTAAAAAAAAAGAATTTTTATTAATCTTAATTAAAAGCTTAAGTATGTTAATATTACAGTTAATAATATTATTACGGTTGGTACTAAATAATTTTATATCAATTTTTCATGCTATGACACTCGTATGAACTACAGATTTCAGCTTTAATATTATATATAGTACGATATATGATACGTAGACACGTAGTATTCCCTTTGATTTAAGAAAATATTTACATT
>JAGPOY010011619.1:0-10755 GCA_018983105.1 Silene uniflora
CGTTTCAATTTTTTCATTTACTAAAATTTTATATACCACTTTTAAGATAGAAATCTATTATAAACGAGAATAATTAGTAGGCACAAGCTAAGATAATAGTGTTTTGAGACTTAATCACGAGATTTTAACATATTCGGATAACACAATTATGTATTTTAGTTAATTTGTAGGATCTTACGATTCTACGATCCGATCCTACCGATTCGATCCTAGGGAGCTCATCGATCCAAAGTAGGATCCGATCCTAACAACATTGGATGATACCTAGACCATCACTTCTTTTTGGAAAAGAAATTATGAATATGATGGCAATTTGATTTTTTTTTTTCTTTATTTCACGCCCATAGTATGACCTGTTCTTTTGAATTAAAACTGACTCAACTGAATTCATAATCGTGAAATTAAAACCAAAAGACCAAGGCCCTAAGAATACGAGAATATAAAATACACTTCTCCTATTTTATCCAATTCTCTCAAACTTATAAGAACATTCATTTTTTGGGGTGTAAAATGGAGAGAGAGGGGGGTGTCAAATTTTGGCGTAAAAAGAAGCCCGCACCACCATAGACAAATCTTTCAGGCGAGGTGGACGAAGCGACAATAACACAATGTGTATTACAAAACGGTTCATATTGCCCAAGAGACGGACTCCCTCAATTTTGGCCGGTAGAGGAGTTACCGCCATGCAATTGTGAAGCTTTACAAAAAAAACCTTACAAATCGAATTTAGCACATCTACTCTTCTCTCTGTCAACCTGATCAGCTTCCTAATGGGTTGAATCCAGATCGGATTGAGCCAGCCCACGGCTCGCTTGTACCCACCTGGGCCACCTCTAATCTTCGCTCTTCCTATGAAAAAAGCTGAGGAGTAAGCCTCTTTGACTGTCTCCATTTCGTGAAAAAGGTGGACTCCATACATGTGAAGATTTGGCATGGTAAAATTAAAAATCTACATTCATTCTGCAATTATTTGATACAGTACAGATTACAGAACACCATCTACAAATGAACGAGAGAGATATTCACAGCCCCACCAAGTCAATTACTTGGTGAGAGTAACGAATGGAATAACGAAATTACAGAGATCAAAACAGGCACTCAGACAAAAAGTAAGGACGGCAATGAAACGTAAAATTCTACACATTGAGCGGAGTTCTGGCGCTCCTGCTAATTGGAAGCTGAACATAAACATGATGAATATCGGGTATGGAAACCTCTGCTCGATCCCGGTCAATGGCATAGCACACATATATTGTGTCGATTACGTTGTCGAGCAAGTGCACAAAAAAACCGAGTACCACCATTAGAAGCAACCAAGCCAGTAAGGCTATCCAATAGGACGACACCCCAAGATCAGTCACGCCATTTAGTATTGCACATACCTACAAGAATCACAAGCCGATTTCATTAACACGAGAAATTCATAAACTTCGGCAAAGAAACTAGTCCCCAAAAAAACAACCCGTATTAGACTAGAAACTAAAACTACCTGACTTGAAAATGAACCAATAACATAATTTAAAAATTGCACTTATATTTTTTACAAATATGAAAATAACAAAAACCTTAACATAACAGCCAAAAACGATCCTAACTAGAGCAGATTGATCTGACTCATAACATTAACCCGAAAAATTAAAAATAACCCAATAATAGCACATCCCAACCAGATTCAAACTCGAAAAGAACTACCTAACCCAATCCAAAGTGCATAATATTACCCGAACCGAACAACTCATACTCAACCCTTAAAACCCGTTTGCCACATATAGAGTGTACACTGGTTTATAAAAGTGACCAAGTGTATCCTACAATCCTACTTAATCAGTCAGCGATCCTATTTAAGCAACATGGGGCACTCAAACATGAGGTCATATGCATTAGGGCTCTTCAACAATTTTCAAGAGTAATAAGATGAAAGTCATCTGTATTATCCTGCAAGTAAAGAGATGAGAAGTACTACTTACCACAACAGCATATACGGCAGAAAGGACAAAGATTATTCCGGCCAATAAACGGGACGATATCGTCTCCACAAAAACAGGTGACATGAGGTTGCGCCTTAGAAGTTCATATGTCATTCTTGCAGACGAACAATAAGCTTCACCCGTGATAGCAGAAAAGTTGATGGTGAATTTGTTTAAAAAATCTACAGCTGCAAGGAATGTTCGAACGCAGCATTGAAGTACAACATTGACTATTCCGCTGTTATTTTCATCTCGTGCACTATCAACAGCAGCACGCACCATGCGGACAATACAGACTAGTAATCCAGAGAAGCATATTGTTCCGGCTGAGGGACCAAACGCATTTCTGTACATATTAAGTGATTGCTCAGAGACAGGACAGGTCCAAAACCTCATATATCACAGTTCACTACACATGCAAGCAACATAATTTGAAACAATTTGTATAAGAGAATATAAGTCTTTAGTGGACCAACACAAATCCTTGTGCATTTCTTGTTTAATTATAGGGTTACTGGGCCTAGCGTGTTCAAAAAATTCCTCTACGGGGTCCTTTTAAACATTTGAAAAATACTGTAGTACGATGGCGTCCCCGCTAGGCGAGGGTCCGGGGAAGGGTCCCACCACAAGGGTGTAATGGGGGCAAGCCTTCCCTTGCCATTTTGGCAAGAGGCCGCTCCCAGGACTTGAACCCGTGACCTCACGGTCACAAAGCAACACCTTAACCGGTGCGCCAAGGCTCCCCTTCACTGTAGTATCTACATATTAAAAAAAAAAACTGCCATCAAAACTATTGGAAAAAAATGCACAAGAAAGTAGCCATAGTAGTTATGGTATCATGGGACTGTGATAGCTCTAACGTGGATCCACCTGTGGTTATTAGGTGTGTGGCCGTCTGATATAATTTTTTTTGGTAAGAGGGGATTATTAAATTGTAGGTTAAATATGGTAAAATTTTGCTCCCCAATTTCATGGTGCAAAAAACTTGCAACAACAAAGTACAACTGTTCCTGGCAAGGCTGTTGTATGACTTGTAACTTAATTAATACAGTACTGTATATTTATTCAGAGGAGGGCGAATGGACAAAGGGAAGCATAAATGAATAAATTCAACACATCACATCACTTGTATGACATTCTTTCTATATGGAGCATTTTGCAACTCACATAAGTTTTATAAATGTTTGGGTATAAGCCATAGGGGGTATAGACCAAACCAGGCACTTCATGGTGGGGCGATTCCGATTGGGGAGAGCTCAGGAGGGACATATGACCGACCACTTTTACGAAAACATGGAAATACTCAAAAACAGATTCTGTCATTAATAACAAATAATCTCCTCCGCTACATTCTGTCACTAATAAACTTCAAGTATCATGTATCATATCTTCGGATATAATTCAATCATCCAAAACACAGATGCAACACATTATAACCAATGTTACCAACTAAATTAAGTGCCTTTTCTTATTTTGACCTACATTTACTAGACTAGACCAATATGCCTGTCTTACACTTCGAGTTAACACTTTAACCTACCTTCAACTGCACAAAACTGGAACCCAGAAATAACCCTTGCTTCCTCACGACACACTCAAAATAGTCCACCATTTTTTCATTATCTTAGCTCCCTCCTGAAGAATCTGAATTCTACTTAGCTTTCTATAATCTAACGCCAGTCGCCAGGAGCACAACTAAACATTGTTCCTCATTCATCCGTAAACCCAAATAAAGTAAGGAAAGCCTGGACTGCGGATGATAGGAAATTAGCCACAACTGCCGACCAAAAACAGCACAAGATCCAGGGAACACTAACTATCGGCTGATCTTAGCTTAAGCTGTCAATTCACGACTATTAGCCACAACTTCTGAGCTGTCATTACCTCTCCCCTCCCCTTCCACCCTTTCCCCTCCCTCCATCCCCTCCCCTCTTTCACCCCGTATCAAGGTATCCAAACAAACCCTAAATGCATAGACACTGTTCCAAACCCTTCAGTGCTCAAACATTCTAAGATATAACTCAAAAATATTCTAGAAAATGGACAACATAAATGCATTAAAACTTGGTAGTATTAAATACAAGAGTCATGGAATAGACTTGATACAGGCTACACATTTACTCTTGTTTAGATACAAGTATAGTGGCGAAGGGAAGGAGAGGGGGAAAGGCAGGGAGAAGGAAAGGGGTGGGGGACATCTTCCATTCAAATACTTTCTATGTTGGAAGGATTTCCATTTACCGAGTAGGCGAGTAAGCGGACAAACAGACCCCCCAAGGCTCCAATCCAGACAAGGAAAATCCCATCCGTTAGTTTCCCTCCCCTTCCTTCCCCTCCAAATCCCTCGAAAGACCGAACAAAGCCTTAAAACGAAATAAATTCAACTATCTATCTGGTTGGAAGATCAGTGACAAGCAAGCATAATGAATCTACAAACAATTAATGCCTGGAATTAAAAAAATCTTCCGAGAAATTACCTTAAAGAGCTTCTAATTTTCCGTTTAGGGGTAGAATCATCCTTGGAGAAATACCACTGAGCAATAGTAGCACTAGTCACATAAGCCTTAGCTTCGAACATTATCGTGGCAGACCATACCATTGTAAGAATAGCCAATGCATAATAAGCCGGAACCCAACTATCTTGCTTCCACTCACACTTAAACAACCCTTTAGACTCTTTCACCACAATACTCCCATTAAACCTCGCGAAAACCAAAAACACAATAATGGGCACATAAAACACTATCAACCCAAGCTTCAAACAAGGGACAACACCAAACAACCCTAAATTCCTCGAAAGCCCGTCTGAGGCAACCCCAATTATGTTTATAGTTAGCTCGATTCGATGCCAATTCAACACTAGAATCCACACAACAACCCCAATAACTAAAAAAACAAAAATCAACAATAGTATTCTATAAACAAGAGGGAATGCATCACTACAAGTTGAACTAATTGTGCAAGCAACAAACCAATACACATTTACACCAATAGGAATCACGATAAAAAAAGGCAATGCAACATAAACAAGTTGCTTAGTGTAATGTTTAAGCAACAATAAAACACCATACACCATAGGTAAGCTCAAAATAAATGTAATCACAAGTACCCAAATTACCCCTTGTACAAAACTTGCATTTTTTGATGAAAAAACTCCATTAAAATTGAGAAAATTCATCAAAATTTGCAAATTTTGGTGATTTAAAGTTGAATTTTTGGCACATGATGATGATTTGGGGTCATAGGAAAAAGAAGAAAGTGAAGAAAAGTTGGGATTTTTATGGGCAATTGAGAAAATACCAAAAACAAAAGTTGAAACACAAAATAAAAGAAATAAGATCAAAAAGGTTAAATCTTTGAAAGGTCTAGGACCATAATTGTATGAAATTTGAAGGAATTGAGTATGATCATCAACATTAGATTGTTGTGAATGAAGAAGGGTTTCATCAATTGATGGAGATGGGTATGATTTTGATAAAAGAGGTTGAGTTGGGGAAGATGGAGATTCAATTAAATTACTGGGTTCTTCAGAAGAAGCCATTTTTGTTTGAAATTGAGGAGAAATTGATTAAATTGATTAAATTGATTGAATTAAGTGGTAAAGGAAGAGGATTTGAGAGATGAAATTCATGAAAATGGTGAGATTTGAGAAGTGGAGAACATAATTTTTGATGATTTTTCAGGGTTTGACTAAATTGAAGCTGGTAATTAAAAATAATGATTGAAAACGATGCTTCGTACTTGATGATGATGATTGATGATGGCGTGGTTGATTTTGGAGATGAGGATGAAGATTGGTAGCTCAATCGTCTCGAGTTAGACTTGGCAAAATTTGCTTGACCGAATCGATACCCAATTTCAACACTCGAGCTTGATTTGACCTGAATAGGTTTGATCTAATATAATCCGAGCTAAATATTTATTGTTTCAAATTTTCAATACTTTCCATAAATTCTAATTTGATCATAGTTGACCTGAAATGATCTAACCCGAATCGTTTGTCAGGTCTTGGCCTTGTTCTTTTGGACTTGATTTAAGTTCATTTCAATTCACTTCAGCTCTCTCCAAGTTCATTAAGTTAAGTTTAGTTCAATCAGCTCATCTCTTCACAAATTAATTCTTACTTCAGTTTCATTAAGTTCTGTTCAGTTCAGCTCCAATAAGTTATGTTCCAGTTCAGACAGTTTCAATCCCAAAGAACGGGGCCCATGGAAGTGAAACATACTGAAACAGAATTTGTATAAGACGGATTTTTGTAGATTATAACCATTTTCCAAGGGGAAAAGATCCTCTCCATTCCTTAAAAGTAATCGTCCACCCATGACCGAATAACGAATTGTTATCAATAAAAATCTCGAACCCTAAGTTAAATATAAAAAATAATAAAGAACGCAAAAGCATACATTAGTTTGATCAATTTACATGTAATATATATATACTCCGTAGAACATAAATACATGTACTCTAGTCAAATTATGATTCACAATTGAAGAAATTTTATGATTTGTAAAATTATAATATTAGAATTTAAGAGAGTTAATATTACATAAAAAGTATTGTGTTAGTAAAAAGCGTACTACGAAATAAACTCCGTTATTAAAATGTCTAGTTCATGAAAAAAAAAGGAAATTTCCACTTGTAACCCTCTAATATGAGTTAATCTCACTTATACCCCTACTGTTCAAAAAAGCCCACTTGTACCCTTCAACTTCCTAGTTATTCTCACTTATACCCCTCAAGTATAGACTAATCTCGCTTGTACCCTTACTTTTAAGGAAAACCCATACTCCAACATCATAGTACTAAACACCAACACTTAAGACGTTAAGTGAGTTCTCGCTTGCCATTATGAAGTAGGGAAGAAATGCTAAGTACCGTTAAGTAAGATGTTAAGGGGGTTATGTAAACAATATAATACCCTAATTTAAATATTTGTTTTCTATCCAACAAACGTCGTTTTTTCCTCAAAATTCATTTTATATGACTCACTTCATCTTCAACATTCATCTTTAACCCCTTTATCCCACTTCATCCTCAACATTCATCATTTACTATACTTAAGGAGTATATGTGAGAATAAATAGGAAGTTGGAGGGTATAAGTGGGCTTTCCTAAAAAGTAGGGGTACAAGTGGGATTAACCCATACCAGAGGGGTACAATTTGGAATTTCCCAAAAAAAAAAAATTGTATTAGCTTAGGTAGTTAGCTAGGACGGTTTTGCCAACAAATACGTTTCTGATAAGTATTGTCTTAAGAAACGTTGACTAATATTGTCCATATCGACATTGAATACAACTTGTACTTTATATACGAGTAATCGGCTACATTCACCAAATTATAAAATCAGCAAGATTTCTTGATCGTCTACAAGCTTAAAGATCAAAACTTACGCAGCCATGGCTGAATCTCAGGGGTAAGTCTTGTGCTTCTTTTACTCGTCATTATTGTGTAAGACCGTTACATGCATACAAGTGTACAACATAGTATGTTTGGACGTCTTTTGTCTAATCGTTTTGTTCCTCCTGTCAATCTTGTGTAGGATCGTTACATGCGTATAACATAGTTTTTGGTCGTCTTTGTTCCCATCGATCATTTTGTTCCAACATTTTCCTTTCATATCTAGTACGGAGTATATGCTATTCTTGCTTATTTAAGTAATAACAAGTTTTATTCGCAATGCTTAATTAGGCCATCCACTGAAATTAAGAACGTTGATGTTTACACTGCTAAAGGTTTGTATGATATCGGATATCGCTACTTGGATGTAAGGTAAAGTTCATTTCGTTGGGTTACATTTGATTAAAATACTACTCAGTACTCACAAAGAATGAAATTTTTGAAGATCGGAATTTTATGCAATTATTTATTTCTTGAATATATCAATGACACCTCAGAACAGAAGAAGAATTTGAGAAAGGGCATGCTGAAGGAGCTTTAAATATTCCTTACATGTTCAAAGCCGAAGAAGGTATGTATCGAGTATCGTCTCAATTCTGTAACATTTACCTTCGTATTTGGACAAGTTTAATGGTATGTTTTTGTATGTCTGAATGACAGGAAGAGTAAAAAATCCTGAGTTTCTTACCCAAGTGTTGGAAAAATGCAAGAAAGATGATCGCTTGATTGTGGTAAGACACATGAATCTCGGTTACGCCTGTACAGGCGGACAATGACCTTATAGTAGTTATTGCATGAGATGGTCTCACATCATACAGGCAATGTGCATAAAACTATTATAAGACCATTGCGCCGTACAACAGTCTTAATAAATAGGCAAAAGTTTATAGGACTTTAAGATGACCAAATGATTTCTGAAATCTACTATTTGTGTATGATCAGGCTTGCAACGCTGGAGGTAGAGGCCGTAAAGCAACGACTGATCTTCAACAGCAAGTGAGTCTCCTTTGTTTGTCGAACATTGAGTAATTATTCCATGAGATTGTCTCACATCATATAGATCAGCTCAGATTCTTATGTAAGACCGTCTCATAAGATTGTTATGAAGGGTGTCCTGAAATCATCCTAATCGTCTTTTGCTATAGAGTTGAGAGCATACATCTGATGTTGTTAGGTGCATTTCTCGGTTCTAACTTCCGAGTACATAATTTAAGACATTTGTAATCTGTAAATGACAATCAAAGTTTCATTGAACAGGGATTTGTGGATGTTGCCAATATTGAAGGAGGTTACTCTGCCTGGATCGATGCAGGGTTTGCTGGTGACAATGCTGAGAAAGTCGCCTGCAAGTTTCGTCCTTGAAATTTGATTTCTGTTTGCTCTAAATTTACTACAGTAATGCATGTGTCGAATCTATTTCGTTGGATTCATAGTTGGAGCTTTGTTGTGTGTTGAATCTATTTTAAGCAATTTCAATTTCAAAGTCTGCTTGTGTTTGGCATATTCCGAATAATTTATGAGAGATTTTCCGATTTTTCAAGTGATTTTGCTACGATGATACAACAACAACAACATTACCCCAGTGCCTCAATGGCTCCCGCAAATTGCGGGGTAAGGGGGGTCGGATGTACACAGCCTTACCCTTGTGTTAGCAACACAAAGAGGCTGTTTCCGATTTTGCTACGATGATCATACAAGATTTTTGTTGCGGGACCAAGGGCAAGAGGTTGATCACAACCCTCAAATCTATTCCTATATACCAAGTTTTAAAATAGAACTAGCGCAACTTAATCGATCATGTTTACCCTCAAAAAGCACTTGTTGATTGGAACATTTCGTTGAAAATCCTGGAGACGCCTTTCTGAGTGAGGACTTGCCCACGTACTTGAGATGAACATTAGCGACTTCAATGCCTTCACACGGAAGCTTTGGGTTGCATGAAACTGTTACTCCAACCCGTGAAGTCGTGGTCCCGTTTATACTCCTGATGTGCACATCCTTCACCTTTGCTTGAATCGTCTACAACGAAAAAAATAGTCAATTGTCTCGACAAGAGATCAGAACCCGAGGAAATATGATAACATAATGAGACGAAGAAGTGTCCTTGAATAAGTACCTTATTATCATGCCTAGGAGGCATTTTTTGGTGAATGACAATGGCATGTTTGACTTTATCCATCAACAAATCTTGAAATAAAATGTTTGAAACTCGGGTTTTATGATCTTGAGGACGAGGGAATAGACCAACTCCAAATGTCGTCTCCTTGAAAGTACAATTCTTGACTGTCACATTCGTTACGTCCAAGTCCTTGACAATGTTATCTATCGGATCAGCCCCAATACTAGACACATACATTTCAAAAAACACGAGAAAATCATCTTACTTGACGAGTTAAGATCATCTGTTCTATTTTGCGTAACTTAGCAATCATACCTAATTCCTTGGCCAGCGGAACAAGTAAGTCCTGTAATGTTAACTTGATCGGAACCAGGAGCGATAGTGATGCAATTATCACCCGTCCTGATAAAGCTATTAGACACTGTCACTTGCTTCGAGTTGCATATATAAACACCACTAGTGTCGCTTTGAGGAGCCAAGAAATCGGCATCAAATCTCACATTCTTAATTGTTATGTTTTTGCTCAACACAACTAAGACATGAAATGCAGCAGGGTTCGCACAGTTGATCCCGTGAACCACAACATTTGTTGCATTGTAGAACTCAATCAACTGTCATTATAAATAGGAAAAATTGCAAATTACTACCTATTATAGTCAATAATTTTCAAAATTGCACCTAGTGAAACTTACGGGCATGAGACTGAAGAAGACGATATCTCTGTTAGGGTCCTTAGGCTTTGGAGGACCGCGAATTTTGGCATCAATAAATCCAGAACCAGTAAGAGTAACACCATCTACTTGTTGAAAAGCGAGAAGCTCTGCATTAGGGAATTGGGAAATGTCCGGGTCAGGAAGAATTGTACCTTGAAGTTCAACTGTTACGTGAGATTTGCATCGCCCGCTAAACAAGATTTGAGCCACAACAAATGTTCCATTTGGGATCAACACTTTTGCTGGCCCTTTTGTGTATTGGCATGCAGCTAACCATGCTTGCATAATCGGCTGCGCATTTTATAAACACGGTACATGTTAATTTCTGCGACCATAAATTTTTCGAAGTTGAAACTAATAAGCTTTAGAAATTTCTACTACTTTCTACTTTCGATCTATTCTTAGAATTGACGAGAATATGACATTATTATTATTCTAAAAAAACGCAATTTTTATTAAGATAATATCAAAATTTATTATAATTATTATTATCTACGAACCGTATCAGTGAGGATGATATTATGAATATCAATAACGGACATATAGTTTACCTCTAAT
>JAGPOY010011643.1:7040-17218 GCA_018983105.1 Silene uniflora
AACACAGCGTGGTAAGGATTCAATCATGGTGGTGGTTGATCGATTTTCAAAGATGGCACATTTTATTCCTTGTCACAAAACCGATGATGCTACTAATGTTGTTGATTTATACTACAAGGAGATAGTTCGCTTGCACGGTATTCCTCTTACTATTGTTTCATACCGTGATGTGAAGTTCCTTAGTTATTTTTGGAAGACCTTGTGGCGTTTGATGGGTACAAAGTTGCTGTTTAGTACATCGCATCATCCTCAAACCGATGGACAAACAGAAGTAACTAATCGTACTTTGGGAAGTTTGTTGCGAGGCCTTGTTAGTAAAACCACGAAAGATTGGGATGTTAAGCTTGCGCATGCTGAATTTGCTTATAATCGGACTCTATCCATGACTACAGGGCGAACTCCATTCGAAATTGTGTATGGCGTTAATCCATTTCTACCTATTGATCTCGTTCCAATTCCAAAGAAAGATCTTATTAGTTTCGAAGCAAAGGATCGACAAGCTACTTTTCTTAGGACTTGTGAACAAGTGAAAGCACAAATCGAGAAGGCAAATGCTAAGTACAAGGAGAAAGCAAACAAGCATAGAAAACAGCCCGTGTTCAAAGAAGGAGATCTTGTTTGGCTACATTTGAGAAAGGAACGTTTTCCATCCAAACGAAAGAATAAGTTGATGCCACGAGCAGATGGTCCGTTCAAAGTATTAGAGTGCTATGGGTCGAATGCCTACAAGCTGGAGTTACCAAGTGAGTATGGAGGTGTGAGTGCAACCTTCAATGTAGGAGACCTATCCCCATATCTAGATGACGAAAATTTGAGGTCAAATTCTCAAAAAGAGGGGGAGAATGATGCAGGTGCATTAGTCGATGGCGAGAATGAAGTACTATTAAGTCGAAATGCAGCTATCTTAATCAAAGGTTTCGAAATAGGGTCAAGTTATGTAACGATATTGAGATGGGAAGGCAATGAAGGTGGCGGTCCAAGCCTAAGCACGAGCTGAACACGGTTCTCTAAGTCGTTTAGGAGTAATAATACTTAGTTAATAATACTTAGTTTCCTTTTGAATAAAGATTAGGAAAAGTATGCTATTTCCTAAATCTAGATAAGTTATATTCAGTTTAATTGTTTCCTAATTAGTTAGGGAAACACCTAGCTTCTATTACAAGTTATTAGGAGATGTGTTAGTATAAATAGGGCATTATTGTAACCCTATTTTTCAGATTACCAAGTTTAATAAAAGTTTACAGTTTGTGAGCTAATTTCGTTGTTCTTGCGAGGCTAACGAACCAGCAACCTTGCGAGGTTGATTTGAGTGCGATCGAGTGAATTCCTTGCGAGGTTTGAGCGAGATTACACATACTATCCCGTTACTTTACTATACCACACGACATACATACAGATTTAGTCTACTTAATTCGTTATTTGCTAAAATTACACAATCAGATTCTTAACTATTCCGCTGCATATTGAATCACGATAGAATTAGTGTTAATTTCGACCTAGTTCTACATCAGTAACTTATGTTGTTTCACTCCAGTGTTATATGTAGTACACTTGGTGCGTCACATCATATTATCATACACAGTAACATAGAACCAGATCAATGAGAATATTGGATTTAAGAGCATTTTTCGAATATAATTAAAAAAGAATCGGCATATACCAAAGAAAGAGATACTGCTAATTCGTCAAGTTTGTACCACGTTACACTGGGTGTACCTAGGAATTTTTCAGATGTATACAGCTAAATCATGAAACGTACTGCAATATTATGTATTGAGGGATGTAACATAAGAATGGGAGTATTGGACCACTGAATGCATACAAAGGTCTCGTTAAAGTTTTGGTAATTAGCAGAATTGCAACAATTAGAAACTTCTTTTTCCCCGTTATGTTTTTGTCTGATGACCGACTAATTTTGGTCTATCAATGTATTTACTACTCGCTGGAGCCTGAGTGTTGGTTCCCTTTCTTTTGAGCATCAAAACTAAGGAAATGAATTTGGACCACACAAAACCCCCTATCCTACATGGAATTGAATTTGAACCACACAAAACTTACCAAAAAAAAGAAAGGAGAACCAACACCCGTCGAGCATGGAAATGAAAAGAGGAACCAACACTCAGACTAGGAGAAAGTATGTTTATTTAAGACGTTTTATTTAAGGTTAAGTGTTACTTCCTATGTCTCTATGAATCTTTCCGTCTGCAAACCTTGTTTTTGTTCCTCTCTATTAGTCTTTAGCACTTGTGGTAGTTGAAATCAAATTTCATGAAGTCGGTATGTTCAACGTAAAGTTTAGTAGATAGGTTTACTTATACTAGAAGAACTCTGTAATACTCCGTATTTTATATTCTGCGATAATAATAATATATTAATATTATTTATATTTATATTTATAATTAATTGTGTGATAGTAATAATATGTTAACATTGTTATATTTATAATTATAATTAATTGCGATATTTATACGATTATTTATATAGACGATATTTTACATAAACAATATTTTATTTACATTATATATACGATATTTTATTCTACGATAATAATATTTAAATACGCTACACATATCGAGTTCGTTAAATAAGATGATACAATAGTAAGACGGTATTGGGAGGTGTACAAGTGTGTCGTGGGTGGCATGAATCGAGTGGATTACGAGGTCAATAATGGTTGATTACGGGATTGAATGCAACTCCTTACGAAACATGGTTGAACTAGTGTGAGGACCTTTTATGAACACTTGACCACCTACCCTCACCATTCATTCATCTACACAAACAAAGAAAAAGAGAGAAAAACTCAGAAAAATAACTTAGAGAAACTTTAGAGAGAGAAGCGGGTTTTGAGTCGAGAATTCTTCCCAAGGTACGATTACTTTATCCACTTGGTCAGATTTGTAGGGTTAATTGGTCGTCTGATTTGGGCATTTTAATTTCTTTATCTCTGAAACTTTTAAGCATAGACTAGGGTTTATTTCAAGTCTTGTTTATGTCTGTCAAATTTCGTAACAATATTCCTTACGGTTTGTCCTGGGTGATTTGTTTATGAACATGTCGACAAAATTCCGCGAATCTGATTTTATTGTAAAAAATGGTTCCAAACCCTAACTTAGATGTCTAACCAATTATGGGTCTTTTTCATACATCAAATTTGGAGAATCTAGATGATTTTAGGATTTGGATTTGCTCAAAAATGATTTGTTAAACTCGTTTTATAAGCAAATACTTTTTATGGGACGAATTCTGTCAGTTGTTGAAAATCGGCCCGGAAACCCTTCAAAGGTTTGGAATTTCGAAAAGAGTAATGGTTCATGATTTGTAGATAATATTCTTAGGGTCCTTATCCAATTGGTCTTGCAGCATTTCGATTTTGCTAGAATTAGTTATGAATTTTATAGTGAGGTTGTCCTGTTTAGGAAAGACATAAAAATCGTGTTTAGCTTTTAAAGTTGGAAATTCTTACAAGGCGGGATAACTCTAGGCATGTGCATGAATTGATTGTGTGAGCATGTAGTAATTATAGATAATCATGTTATGTAGGTGCCGGATGTATAAGAGATCGGTTTTGTTTGCTTGGTTTTGGTTGTGGAGCAGTTGTGCTTGCTAGCATCGAGGTAGGATATTCCTACTCAATTACGGTTTTAAAATGTTAAGTGATTTGATTGGCTTGCTTATATGTATTTCTGAGCATCTTCTTATCTGTCTGCTGCTATTTTGAGGTAGGGAAATAGACTTGCTTAATTCTATTATTGTGGCTATAAGGTGAATGCATTATCTGTCATGGGGCCTAATTATGTGCTGTTCATCCTTGATAAACTGTTATCGTGTTGCTTTGCTTATTATCTTATGATACAGAGACAAGATGATTTGGACATGTGATAAAGGGTATGTGATAAAGGGTATGTGATAAAGGGCATGTGATAAAGGGTATGTGATAAAGGGCATGTGATACTGGGTTATGTGATGATGGGGTATGTGATACGGAGAGTGTGGAGTTGGGGCATGTGGTTGTGAAGTGGCTAATGAGACGATTTTGATACGATTGTGTTTTATTGCTGTTTTATGCTTATCTATTTACCTACTCAACCTCGTGGTTGACCCTGTGTATTCGTGAACACCTGCGATGAACCTTAATGGGGAGCAGATTGCAACACGTCGCAGTTGACTTAGTTGGGGCATGTGGTTGCGTTCTCTAAGCGCAGAGGAGGAGTATTTAAAAAGGCTAGCGAGCTATGTACCCTTTGCGGTGTACGTACAAGCTTTATGCGTAGTTTTTTTTCCCATCAAACAAGGCCTTCGCTTTTGACCACCCCTCAGTGGAAGCCATTATCAACTGCTTTATGGCTGAGGATAACAATTCGCCTCAAGATAATCAAGTCTGAACTGAAACTTTTCAAAATGAGTCTCTTTTGAAATCCAATATGGAGGTGTCACTCTTGAAGAACTAGATGGACAATGAAAAAAAGCGAACTCAAGAACTCCTTCAGGAGAGAAAGTTAAACAGCGAAGATGCTCAAAAATGTTTAGCTCCAGGTGAAACATTCACCTTAGCTGAGCTTAAATTTTTTAGCATCTTCACTCTTTAACTGTCTCTCCTTAAGGAGTTCTTCAATTTGCTTTATTTTTTTTTAATTACCGTCCAGTCCATCAGGAGTGACACCTCCATGTTGGATCTCAAAAGAGTCGATTATCTTGAGGCATTATCCTCAGCCAAAAACCGGTTAACAATGGCATCCACCAAGGGGTGGCCAAAAGTGAAGGCCTTGTTTACGATGGGGAAAAATTATTGATAAAGCTTGGGGAAAAATTATTGATAAAGCTTGTACACCGCAAAGGGCACATAGCTCGCTAGCTTTTTAAATACTCCACCTCTGCGCTTAGAGAACATAACCAACCTGTTGCTCTTAGCTTCTTTTCCATGTGTTGCATTGCGACCTTTTGTCTTCCTCTACTTTAACTAGCAGAAGTGGCCATGGTTAACGTACAATTTTCAATGAGCAATGTATTTTTTTTTTTTTTTGAGAGAGAGCGAGGAGTAATTGTTATATGGACTACGAGACTTGGGGGAGTATTTATACGGAAAATGTAGGCGGTCGCTTTTTTGGTGTATCCTCTAATTTTTTACCTAATATGTTCTTTTGAATTATTTTCCGTTTTTATGATTTTTTTTTTTTTGGTATATTTTCTTATTTCGTTGTTAGGATAATAACAATTATTGGTGAAAAGTTATACCACCTCAGGTGTAGGCTTTGTCACTTGTATTACAGTAGACTATAGAGTTACGAAAATCAAATTAGCAATTGGATGCGGTTGTTATATGTTCCGATTTTATATCTATACCCCCTAATTTGTTACCTAGTATGTTCTCTTGTATTATTTTCATTTTTATGATTATTTTTTTGTCATATTTTCATTATTTCGTTGTTAGGATAATAACAAGTATTGGTGAAAAATTATACCACCTTGGGTGTAGGCTTTGTCACTTGTATTACTATAGACTATAGAGTTAAGAAAATCAAATTAGAAAGTCCATGCGGTTGTTATATGTTCCGATTTTATATCTGTACCCCCTAATTTTTAACTTAGTATGTTCTTTTGTATTATTTTCCTTATTATAATTATTTTTTTGGTATATTTTCATTATTTCGTTGTTAGGATAATAACACGTATTGGTGATAAATTATACCAGCTCGGGTGTAGGCTATGTCACTTGTACTATTATAGAAGTTACGAAAATGAAATTAGTAAGTGCATGCAGTTGTTATATGTTCCGGGTTTTTATATGTTTTTTGAGTAAATAAATGGCCACTTCGATTTTCAAAAAAAAACAAACAAAATCTGAATAATGCAATTATTAAACCAAAAAAATGTCGAAATACAGCTAACTTTTTTGTTTAAACCATTAGACTCTAATAGTAATGGCGTTTAAGAAAATAGTAGTTTTTTCGAGAGACGGTCTTTGATTAAGTTAATTAAAAAAAATTATTGGATTCTGACAACAATATTCATGTTGAAAAGAATGGTTCCGAATTGGTGTTATAATTGAAAAAAAATCATGGCGGCAGGATTATAAGGGATTATCTATCGTAATTGTGATCTTTAACTAAACGCGCGGCTGCATCGTATGTATATTCCCATTTTCTAATATTCGTCTCAGATATACAAATAAATCCATTTCATTTTCGGGTTTCACCAACCCAAAATATATACATGATAGGTAAGAGAGCACGATTGTGATTTAAACTATAAATGAACATGAACACTTGGTAGGCTAATCGTCTCCCTTAAAACGGAGGTATTCATCTTAACATACATTAAATCAGATCAAATATCATCACACTTGAGCATATAAGGACCCTTTAATTTCTTCATAATCAGTACCAAGGTAATCAGTAATTAATAATCATTACCAAAAACATTCAAAGGATGGACTGCGAGGTCCTGGGTTGGAATCTCCTTATATGATGAGACTTGGCCACATGTCTTCCAGTGAGGGGTAACCCCGTGGATTGAGCTTACATGGTACGTGGTGGTTAGCATGGTATTGTTGCGTGCCCGGGTAGGATTAAACCTCCTCGTCATCAAAAAAAAAAAATAAATAAATAAAAAAATAAAAAAAAATAATCATTACCAAAATATTAACTTTTATCTACGATACATACCAAGTCGCCTGAAATTCTCATCTTAACCTACTCAAAATTGTCTTAAAAGCCACCATTCAAGTACAAATATATACTTTGTTACTCACCCACTTCCAAAATCCTTCTCTTAGATGAAAGCACCTTTAAAGTAGGAAAAAAAAAAAACTAGAGTATGAAGGCGACTTGGTAGCTATCGTTTGAAAAAAGATAATATTTCGGAATTGATTACTAATTATTGATTATGTTGGTATTAATTATGAAAAAGGGGACTAAACTTGGTAGTGTCTATCAATTTACCCAATAATTTTTGTCCTACTTATACTATGTGATCCGTCTTAAGTTTTATTGGATCTTAATCATTTTAAATAAAAATTTGGTATATGGATATTAATCATTTTTGATTTTATTGGACCTTTATTGTTTTAAATTTGATACTTAGTTAATTACCAATTAGACCATATTGATATCATAAATATCATTTGTGACGACACTATTCGTTACAAATTTGTGATCTTTTACAAGATGCAGGTGAAAGAGCAAGTAGGATTGCAAGTGGGAGAAGGGTTGTGAGATGTCATAAGCTTGTGACGGTTACAAATGAGACCTTCTGGATTCTTATTATGTACACTTTAAAATGACCAAGGCTAATTCGTGTAATTTACAAGAATTGACCAATGCTAGTTTGTGTACCCCACGCGAATGGAACAAGTCGAAATTTTTCAAGTTCCTCAATTAGTTTATGAGGTCTACTTTTTTCGATTATTTAATTAGTTGAAGTGTTTATATGCGGATATCAAGGTGCTAGCGTACATTTGATGACATGGCAACCTGAATAAGCTAAGGTTTTAAAAGATGATGATGCAACAGTTTTACAATATACTAAAGACGTTGAAAGGCGATTTTGGCCCATTAAACAACACTATTACAACGTGTTATTGGTTGATTAACGACGTTACAGTGAGACAGGAAAGTGATGTAATGTGGTATTTAGTATGGAGGTTTGTTAATAATAAGTCGTCTTGGAATGTTGTGTAGAGCATACTAGTCAGAAGTAGTTTGAGAATATAACAATTACTATCGAAAGAGTTTTTTGCATGAACCGTTTAGTTCATAGCTATATGATAGAATAAGTAATTATTTTGTAATATTGTAATTATTTATTTGTGATTTAGTTACCTAGTTTAGTGTAATTTGTTACCTAGTTTAGTGTAACCTACTCCTTAATTGTAGCTTGTAATCTTTGTATTTATACCCCAAGTTTAATCAAGAGAAGGCAACCATTATTCTCCTTTATGGTATCAGGTTTCTAGGTTAACACCTTCCGAAATCGCTTCCGCTCCTCTTCTTCCTATCTCTCTGACCTCACGTCTCACAAATGGCACCCGACGCAAAGTCGATCTTTCACCCGGCTCTTGCCGTCAACAACATCTCGAATCACATTCCAGTCAAACTTGGAATGGATAACGATCAATACCCACTGTGGGTAGCGTTGTTCACAAATCATGCCAAATCCAATCGAGTTCTTCACCACATCGTCAAACCGAAGGTCGCTATTCCCCCGCCTTCCACGAATGACGAAAAGGAGATGTGGGAAACCCTCGATGCTACGGTTTTGCAGTGGATTTATTCCACCGTATCCACCGAACTCTTGGAAACTATCGTCGAGGCTGAATCCACGGCCATGGAGGCTTGGAAACGCATCGCGGATATTTTTCAAGATAACGAGAATTCTAGGGCAGTCACGCTTGAGCAGGAATTTTCGCACGTCGAGATGGCGGATTTCTCCTCCGTCTCGGCCTACTGTCAAAGACTCAAATCCTTGGCGGACCAATTGAAGAATGTCGGATCTCCGGTATCAAATAGCCGTCTAGTTCTTCAATTAGTCTCCGGTCTATCTCCGGCGTATCAAGGAGTCGGGACCATCATTCGACAGAGCACTCCTTTACCCGCTTTCTATCGTGCTCGGTCTATGTTGACTCTCGAAGAGGCTGGTTTGGCTAAGCAGGCTGCTACTGCCTCGTCTGAGGCTCTGTATGCTCGTGGTGGGGCTGATAGCGACAACGGCGGCCAATCGTCGAAGGGTTCCGGTTCAGGGAACAACAAGGGTGGCAAAGGGCATGGTTCTGGTGGGAAGAAAAAGGGAAACAAGGGTGGCAAAGGCGGCAAAGGGCAAACTTCTCCGTCTCCGAATGCTGCTCCGACTACTCCCGCTCCTGCTGTACCACAACAGTGGTCCGGGGGGTACGGGCCGTGGCAGTGGCCCTCATCTCCTTGGGGTTACCCACCGTGCCCGTATCCTTCTAGTCCATGGATGATGCGCCCTACCTACACACCTCGTCCTCAGCAAGGGATTTTAGGTCCTCGTCCTCAGGCATATGTCGCTGCTGATGGGTCGCAACCGTCTCAAACTGACATTGAGGCGGCTATGTATACTCTTGGACTCACGCCTCCCGAGCCATGGGTCATGGATACGGGTGCTACGTCTCATATGACAGCGAATCCAGGTATCCTATCTTCTTTTATTAATTCGAGCTTTCGTAATGGCATTATAGTCGGAAATGGTCAGTCGATTCCCATACATGGTCACGGACACACTACCCTCAATAAACCTCACCCGCCTTTAGTCTTGAAAAACGTTCTTGTCGCACCAAAATTGGTTAAAAATCTTATTTCCGTTAGAAAATTCACCACAGATAATATGGTCAGTATTGAATTTGACCCATTTGGTTTTTGTGTGAAGGATTTGCGGACGGGGACTCGTCTAATGAGGTGTGAGAGTCGGGGAGGTCTTTATCCAGTGTCGTCCATCACCACGTCAGCCGCGCCTTTTTCGTCTTTTGCAGCTCTAGCTCCGTCCGAATGGCACAATCGCTTGGGTCATCCGGGCGATCCTATTATTTCTATTCTTAGGAAAAATAAATACATTGATTGTAATTCGAATTCTCTTCACTCGTTTTGTCAATCTTGTCCGCTTGGAAAACATGTTCGATTACCTTTTGCTAGATCTATTTCACATACTGTTATGCCATTTGATATTTTACATTGTGATTTATGGACCTCACCCGAGTTAAGCTCTTTAGGTCACAAGTATTATCTCGTTATTTTGGATGACTTTAGTAATTTTGTGTGGACTTTTCCTCTTGCTACAAAAAATCAAGTAAACTCCACATTAACAAAATTTCATGCTTTCGTCCAAACCCAATTTGAGCGAAAAATTAAAACGATTCAATGTGATAATGGGACGGAATTTGTAAACAACTTGTTTCGAGACTTTTGTGCGAGTCAAGGGTTGGTCTTTCGCCTCTCATGCCCTCACACTTCATCTCAAAACGGGAAAGCCGAACGCAAAATTCGCTCCATAAATAACATCGTTCGTACCCTTCTTTTTCATGCCTCGATACCGGCCCGATTTTGGCATCATTCCCTCGAACTAGCAACATACATTTTGAACATTATTCCCAGCAAGCCCATTTCCTATAGCATTCCTCTTCAAATTCTATACAATCGCACACCTATTTATAGTCATCTACGAGT
>JAGPOY010011645.1:0-11736 GCA_018983105.1 Silene uniflora
AAAAAAAAAAAAAAATGGAAAAGAGGAAAGGAATCGAAAGGCAAAGAAGAGGTGAGAAGGACAAGTAGCCTATAAGAAGATAGGAAAATATCATAAGCCACGGATACAGCTCAAGTGGCGCACAGCCTCGCTAAAGATCTCTTCTTCCTTCCCCTTCTCCCTCTTTCCTATACTACTCCTTACCAAATCTTATTCTCTTTCTACAGACCCTCCCCTCCCTTTAAAAAAATCCTATTTTCTCTCTCCTCCTAAATCTCTCCCTAACCCAAATTAATTAAATTAATTTTCGATCCTCACTCACTCACTACCTAACAATTTAATTCTACCTCTTTTAACATTTCTTCAGGTATTTAATTTTTTCTTTTTTGTTATTTACTTATAACTAATAATAATAAAATAATATTAATATTAATTAATAATTTTTAATAATAGTAAAAGGAGCATTAATTTGTTGAGCTTCCAATTTTTTATTTTTTTTTGTATGATTTTATGATATTTATTAATGCTAAAAATGTACTCGTAATTAATTGGGTTTGTATGATTAGTTTATCTTTAGCTTAAGACGGTGTGGTAGTATTTGACCCGTTTTAAGATTTAAGACGGATTGATAATATAGTTTTAATTTATGTGGATGTTATGTTATGCAGAATATTTGGCAAAGTGAGTTGTGGATACTGTAGTTGAGGTACTTGAAGAAATCAAGCAGTTTGATTGAAATTCAGTTGGGGTTACAACTGTTGTACATAAAAAAGTAGCATTGATTTTGTTGATACTACTGTAGTTGATTGATTCATATTTGTTGAGAAGAAGAAATAGCTTCAACTGTAAGTATTCAATTTATTTGTATCTAATCTAAATTGGGAGGATTCATTCAAATTGATCGATGCTTCGGATGCTTAATTCTCAGATTTTGGTGCTTGATTGGTAGAAATGGGATCCCTTAAAATAAAGCTCTACTCTTTTTGGTCTTGGGGTTGAACAAAATTTTTTCTTGTAGAATTAACGATAAAGGTTAATCATTTGATTAATATGGCGCAAACGTCAGAAAGATGGATTGACGGACTTCAGTTTTCGTCCCTGTTCTGGCCGCCTCCTCGAGAACCTCAGCAGAGGAAGGTGAGAGATCTTAAATCATTTCCTTAATTTTATGTGTGTTTGTTTACATCACTAGCCTGTGCTGTTGGTAACTATTGGGATTGAGGGTAGTTCGGTAACTTTTAGCCAATTCAGGAAATATTATGATTAATGTTAGAACACGAGGAAAAGTACTTGCAGGTGTTGAATAATCATTCTGGCCGCATTTTGTGCTCTAGAGAGCTGAGTGACGGACAAGGTAGAATACTGTGAAGCGTTTTATTATTGGTACCTGGCCTGTTTGAGGCGGAAGGACAGTGAAGCCAGAGAATAAGATTATTTCATAATGGTTACTCCTGAAATTATTGTGACATCTTTCGATAACACATTAAATCCTACTCGAGAATTTGAGATAGCTTGAGAAGAATTTTTCACTTCCCGTGGCATCATGACATTCAACATCATGGTTCGTCATTCTTATGAACTAGGATCTGGTATATTGGCCTGGAAAATGTATCATCGACGTGAATCAGCGCTTGTCATAGAAGCCAAAGAATAAGATTATTTCGTAAGTCAACTGTTGTAAGTGTTACACTAGTAGCGGTTACGGCTTAATGGTTTTCCTCAAAGGAGTTCAGACTGATGAAAATGTCAATCATCTGTCAGCTATAAGATCTCTTGACATAAACGACTGTATATAGCTGTCTTATCGTCCCACGGCCACTTGTTAGTCAGTCAATCTCAAGAAGCTGCATGTTGTAATTCTTAAAACACACCGTGTACCATGAAGTGAAGCATTATTTGTGTTCAGACTACTTCAGACAGAAAAAAAAAATGTGTGTTTCTCCAAATGAAGTGCCAAGTTTTAACCATGTAAGGGTTTGTAGTATCTGACATAGGCACAAAAGGTATTAAGAAGGGGTATGGTCAGTGCAGATTCCAAGATGCTGTCATACATTCTGACTGTAGACTCCTTAGCTTTAGCTGTTTGAAGCAGCTAAATTGGCTATCAGAAGCCAGAAGGTTGAACTACAAGTACACATTCACCTTTATCCAACTTTCTCCGGTTCTCCCTTAGGTGAAGCAATATCATTAGGTGTGGAAATAGGTTTGTGATGGAAGTTATTGGTAGAAGTGGAGAAGTTGAAATTTGAAAGCAGATATGTGAGACTTTATTCCATCACCGGAGGACAATTATTGTATGTCAGAATCTTTTGGAAAAAGGATTGGATAGGCATATGGTACTATAGATTTGCAGGGTTTTGATTATATTAGGCTTTTGGTGTGAGCAATTTTGCTGGGTGAGGAGTAAAGAGGTTCCGACCAACACCATCTGCATCTTCTCTTTTTCTTCTTCCCTCCAAACTTTATATTTTGAGATAAGAGTGCCTCTGCAGAAGAGGCCGCTTCAGAAGTTGTCACAAAATATTCAACTTTGTAAGAGTTTCACATTTTGGTGTAAAATGAAACGTCCAAGTGTCATGTGGGAAGGTTTGAGTATGAGGCGCGTGACATGCAACCGAAGTGGTGTGCTGAAGTATCATACATTAATGTTACTCCATAGAACTTTGTCGGAGCCATCATTGGAGTTTTGCAAATTTTCCGAGGAATAAATGAAAAAAGGATGTAGGGAGTACAATTATTATGGCATTGCCTTTGTCTTAGCTTACTTGATCTCGAAAGCTGGTTTTCTCATAATTTTATCCCTAATTCTCATTTGTCTATCATTAATCGTCAATAAAGGAGTTTCTATTTCTGGTTGAGAGATGCATCTGATGTTTACTCTTACTAGCTGTTTAGTCAACTGTTGTTGATCTTACATGTATATATTTTAGTGGTATAAATGTCACCCTTCATACTTTCATTCGACGAAGTTTAACAGTTCACATTTAATATATTTGAAATAGGAAGGGAGAGGTAGGAGTGACATATAGAGGAATGTAACTGAATATGATTCGGTGTAGTATTGCAAACCTCTGCAAATGTGAGGACCTTGTACAATTTTGGAGTGCCATAATGAGTACAAGTACATGTTTGACAAATCAAATCAACTTTATGATTAACATAACTATATAACCTGTTGCATTAAAAGCAATAAACGATGATATGAGTAATTCAGTTTTGCCTGTCATGTTTCAGATCATTACAGTTTACACTTTACTCTATGTATATGTGCTTAATCCTCTGATTTCTCCTATCAGGCTCAAATTACTGCCTATGTTGAGTACTTTGGACAATTCATATCAGAACGATTCTCTGAGGATATTGCTGAGGTATTTATCCTACACTTGAAGTGAAACTAATTCATTTTCTACAACATTAGCAAGCATGCACGTCTCTTGTGTTCATGATTAAGTTAAAACAATTCTCAATTGTGCATTATTTTTCTTAAATGTGATTGTTGGTACCTATGGTGCTGACCACTTATCTACCTCTCTGTCGTTGCAGCTGATTCGGAACCGTTATCCATCAGACGAAAAGCATTTGTTTGATGATGTCCTAGGTATTCTGTTTTCTTTATTCCGCCCCTAATTATTGTCATTTTATTTCCAGTTTTGTGGTCATTCTTTGATTGGTGAAGTGGTTCACTCTCTTTGATTTACCTTTTCAGTTGCAATTGTTATTTCTTCTCTCCCTTTGTTCTACCTTTTTTTTTTTGTTGCATCCCCTTTTCATCTTTACTCCCTCATAGTAATGCTTCCTTGTGACAGTTCATACTTCATGTTAGTCGACTAAATATTATTTCGTGAGCAAGCTTTCTTGTTGATGAAGTGTATTAAAAGGTACTTAACCAAGTGTTATTGAATTTTGCAGCTACATTTGTCCTCCACCACCCAGAGCATGGCCATTCTGTTGTTCTTCCAATTATTTCTATCATCATTGATGGCACCCTGGTGTATGATAAGGACGGACCTCCATTTGCCTCTTTCATCTCCTTATTTTGTCCAGATGACGAGGTATGCTGAAAACTCATTCGTTTATTCCTCATTGAATTACTTCCTCTGTCCTATTTTGTTCTTCGAAATTCCCTTTTCATTTGTTCGATGTGTACTACGAAGTATCAAATATCAAATTTGCACCTATACAATTATACATTTTGAATGTAAAGCATTATCTTTCCTCATAGTTGGCTGTTAGTTGCATTTGTAATTTATTGATCACAATTTCCTAATTTTACTACAGAGATATTATTCAATAGTGAAATTGTTGATGCAATCTCTCAGCTTATGAATTTGGACATGTCTTACCTATTTTGCAGGATGAGTACTCTGAGCAGTGGGCACTGGCATGTGGAGAGATATTACGGATCTTAACTCATTATAATCGCCCTATATACAAGGCTGAGCTACAGCAAAATGCTGATATCACTGGTAGAGACCATGCTACAACCAGCAGTTGCACTAGGGATTCATCTCAGTCCTTATCTATACCAACTGAAAGAAAACCTTCTAGGCCTCTGTCCCCCTGGATCACTGATATATTACTTGCAGCCCCTCTGGGTATCAAAAGTGATTATTTTAGATGGTACGTATTTATACAAGTTTGGATCTTGCATAAAAAGTCAATGTAGAATCACCAGGTCGTTGTCAGCATTTCTAACCACGGGTAGTTTATTCCCCCCACCCACCCACACACACCAAAAAATAAAAAAAAAACTCTGTCGACCTGTGTTTGGCAACTTTTAAGTGTTATATTACTGGCACAGCTGAGTCTGAAAACACCTATACTACATTGGCGAAAATAAACTGATTATCTTCTAATTTCCACATTGTTCCATTTTATCAATAGTCACTAGTCAATTACTCAGTTTTTGCTTCTTGCATTTCTTGCTTGTTGCATTGTGCTTCATTATGTCCATTTTCACTTTGGATTAATTTTCAAAAATCAAAGTGATCTGCTTCATCCAGTCATGGCATATGATGGCTTGTAGAATTACCTTTTCTGACTCGAGTATTTACCGAATCTCTCACATTATGACAGGTGTAGTGGTGTTATGGGAAGGTATGCCGCTGGAGAACTCAAGCCACCTATGATTTGTAAGTAGATCTGCACTCTCTCAGACTGATAATTTCATTTTGGGTATTTTTAGTTATTGATCATGACTCTTACCTATGTTTGAAGTTGGTTCTGCTTAACCACATGCAAGCTTTCTAGTTGTACGCTTTGTCCCTCTTGTGACCCCTTGTGATGTAAATGAGCTCAGCAAATGTATTAAACTCAATTTCATTTATTGTGGCCTATGTCGTACTTGTTGATACATAAGGCAAGTGCATTGTCTGGTGCAATATTTCTCAAATTAAAGAGGTTTTGGGTGGATCACTATATTAGTTATATTCAGTATTCATTTCACCAGAAGACCTGCATGTTCTTATTTTTTTGGCTATTAATATGTCTAAAGCAAAAATTCGATCAATACCTCATCTTTATCTTCTGTTGCCTTGAGGACTCCTCCAGTGTTCCATATTTCTCTGAAACTTCTAGTAGTGAAAGAAGGCTATTCTCTTTTATAAGGCGATGATGAACGCCATCAAGCTTCATTAGGTGGCAATGGTTACATAGATTAAGCACTGTCACGATTTTCTATAAAATTACGGTGCACCAGAAAATCTGGTAACTCATTAAAGACCTGTGAAATGGGAACTTAAGAGCTTATTGACAATAAATTAATTTTCTTCATTCTTCAGCCACCTCTCGGGGGAATGGGAAACATCCCCAGTTAATGCCATCAACGCCACGTTGGGCTGTTGCTAGTGGCGCCGGTGTTATATTGAGTGTCTGTGACGAGGAAGTCACCCGCTATGAGACTGCCACTTTGACAGCAGTTGCAGTCCCTTCTCTTTTGCTTCCTCCTCCCACTACATCTTTGGATGAGCATCTTGTCGCAGGTCTACCTGCACTTGAACCTTATGCACGGCTATTTCATCGGTAAATCCCTGGAACATGACATCATAGATCAATAATTTTTTAAGAGCATTTTTGCTTCATCGTGTTATCTAAAGGTTTTTCCTCCCGTGGAAATAGGTATTATGCAATTGCTACACCAAGTGCAACCCAAAGACTATTGCTCGGACTTCTTGAAGCACCACCTTCTTGGGCTCCAGATGCACTTGATGCTGCTGTACAGCTTGTGGAGCTTCTTCGTGCAGCTGAAGATTATGCAACTGGCATGAGAGTAAGATATCTGTCACTTGGCTACTAGCTACAAGCTTTGTTTTCTTCCTTTTATTCCAGCTGAACCCAGAACTCTATGGTACTAGCTTTTTAGCATGTGAGTCATCCTATAAAATAGTCTCGGCCATATTTTACCCATTGTGGCCTACTGGCCTTTATGGTTTTTCTGCTAGTTCATGTTTTAGTAGTTAGACAACCTATAAATGGCTGAATTTCACCAGGACGGGATTCTTGTTAAATTTTGCTTTCTGTTTTGTTTTGATATAGGTTTTTAATATATTTAAGCGCTTCGCGAGGTACTGGTGTACCACTCAGTGCGGTACCTTGTGTTCTTCGGGTCGTTTTTCTTGATTCTCAGTGACTTGTGGGTTTGCAGTTGATAGCATATCAGTCAATAAAGTTTCTCAGATAAATATATTGTACTGGTGTAACTGTTAATCTATATCACGCAGTTGCCAAGAAACTGGATGCACTTGCATTTCCTGAGAGCCATTGGAATTGCCATGTCTATGAGAGAAGGCATTGCTGCAGATGCAGCAGCGGCATTGTTATTCCGCGTACTTTCTCAACCTGCCTTGTTATTTCCTCCACTGAGACAAGTTGAGGGGTTTGATGTCCAGCATGAACCTTTGGGTGGTTATATATCATGCTACAGAAAGCAGGTACAATACTTCTGCTTGTGCTTTAGGGATGAAGAGGATGGGTAATTTACTGTATTAAATTAGAGTATTTCATTCCATATCTTTTGGGCATCTCCTCTCCTATATACTAAGAGAATAAGCATTCTCTGAAATTTTCCCTCCAAAAAGCATCCAACTAAATAAGGAAACAAAAATACTTATTCATCAAATTATTATCATTTCATGTAAATATAATATTTTAAATCAAATTTGAACATTTTCATTAAAATCTAAATTAAAACCTCTTAATTATTAGCATCCAACTGTAAGCATCCAACTGTAAACTTATTATTGATATTCGAGTTGTTTTGGAGCAAAGCCGATGCTTTTCATAATGTCGGACAACTTTTTAACCTTGACAATGTCATTTGACTGCATTCAAATTAAACTGTTTGGCTTATCTTATATCAGATAGAAGTGCCAGCTGCTGAAGCGACTATAGAAGCCACTGCACAAGGCATTGCATCTATGCTTTGCGCTCATGGTCCGGAGGTGGAGTGGAGGATCTGTACTATATGGGAAGCTGCTTATGGGTTGATCCCACTAAATTCATCAGCTGTTGATCTTCCGGAAATAATAGTTGCTACCCCGTTGCAGCCTCCCCTTTTATCTTGGAACTTGTACATACCACTTCTTAAAGTCTTAGAGTATCTTCCTCGTGGAAGTCCGTCGGAAGCATGTCTTATGAAAATATTTGTGGCAACTGTGGAAGCAATTCTACAAAGGACATTTCCACTGGAACCTTCTCCGGAAGAAAGTCGAAGATCGCGGTATGGGTCATATTCGGGATCAGCATCCAAAAACCTCGCTGTGGCTGAGCTCCGAACCATGGTACATTCACTGTTCCTCGAATCATGTGCATCTGAAGAGCTTGCTTCTCGACTGCTCTTTGTTGTGCTAACTGTATGTGTCAGTCATGATGCTCATACAAAAGGTAAAAAGAGATCTAGGGTTGATGATACATATTCTGATCTCAATGGCAAACCTGCCGACTCTAACCTATCTAGCCCTTCAAGATCCAAAGATTCAAAGAAACATAGAGAGTCGTTAAGTAGAAAACCAAAGAAGCAGGGCCCTGTTGCTGCTTTTGATTCTTATGTTTTGGCAGCTGTTTGTGCTCTAGCCTGTGAACTTCAGTTGTACCCATTAATTACCGGTGTATCCAATCCATGTAGCTCCAAAGACTCAAAGGACGGTTCCAAGCCTGTCAAACTAAATGGGTCATCTCATGAGTTTCAAGGTGGTATGGAGTCGGCAAAGCGTCATACACGCAGGATATTGTCCATTCTGGAAGCATTATTTTCACTACGACCATCTACCATTGGCACATCATGGGGATACAGTTCTAATGAGATAGTTGCTGCTGCCATGGTTGCGGCTCATGTATCTGAACTATTTAGGCGGTCCAAAGCGTGCATGCATGCTCTCTCTGTTTTAATGCGGTGTAAATGGGATAGTGAGATTCACACCAGGGCATCTTCGTTGTATAACCTAATTGACATCCACAGCAAAGCAGTTGCATCCATTGTAAATAAGGCAGAACCATTAGAAGCACAAGTATCGACTACAAATATGTGTAGAGACTCTTCAGCTGTCTTAAATGGAAGAAAAGTTAATGAACTCACAGGTATGGGCACGGTTTGTTTACAATCAGAGGTTCCTTCAGGTATGGGCTGTGAAAATTCCTCGCATTCCGACAATTCCTTGGATTGTGGGAAGATAAACAAAGATGCTGTAAATACCTCTGGTAAAAGGATGGCAAGATTTCAAATGGATGCATCAGATTTGGCCAACTTTCTGACAATGGACAAGCATATAGGGTTTAATAGCAGTGTACAAATTTCACTCCAGTCAGTACTTGTTGAGAAACAAGAGCTTTGTTTCTCTGTGGTTTCACTCCTTTGGCACAAGCTGATCGCATCACCTGAAACACAACCCATTGCCGAAAGTACTTCTGCACAACAAGGATGGAGACAGGTGCGCACCAAGAAATTACACCTTATTGTTTATTCACTGGAATAATAATGGAACATTTTGACCAAGGTGCCATGAACTTTGAGCTAATTTCACTTTGGTAGCCTAAGGCTTGACAATTTTCGCTTTGATGACTTTAGATGTGAATAATTTCGCACTTTGGTAATTTGGTATAACATATCAAAACCAATATAGATTAATAGCGTCTTCAAGCACCATGAATTGCAAAAATGAACATTAAATATATTATTAAACTGGATTTCACATTGAGATATCAAAAACTAGTTAATTATATTCGAAAACATTTGTGATTGGATGAAATATTGGATATTTCACTTTAGTTTACCAAAGTGTGAAACAACACAAACTTCATGTCACCAAAGAATTAGTGAAGCTCTAAGGCAACAAAATGAACCCAGTGAAACCCCAAGGCAGCAAAGGGAAATTAGCTAAAACCTAAAGGCATCAGATTGGAAATTTTCATAAATAATATGTTGGCCATTCCTTCTTTTGGAACTGATTATTTTTCATCTAGAACTACCTCGTGTACCTCTTAATGAATTTTCTTGAACTTTCTTGCACATACATCCACGCATTATACATACATCATAGAAATTTATTGAAGTCTGCCTAGGTTTTTCACTTCTTCAAATTGCAGCATGTATATTCTTGATATATCACTTCTTCAGATCGCAGCATCAAATTTATTGTTATAGTTGGTTCTCTGATTTACTCCTTACCATTTAATATTTTATTTGTGCAGGTAGTTGACGCATTATGTAATGTTGTGTCTGCATCACCAGCTAAAGCAGCAGCTGCAGTTGTTCTGCAGGTACAATTTCCAATTCCTCCGTTATCATTCATTTGTGTTCATTTTCATTATCAGGAGGCAGTGGTAGTATAAACTAGGAATAGTATGGGTATATATGGTTATTTTCTGATTTAAGGCAATAATTATTGCGCCCAAGATTTTTGAAAGAAAATTCAATGCGATGATGCTAAAATTTTGTTTCTGTAAGCTATTTTGTAATTACAAAGATCTTAAGTAATCTTTCATGTATTTGTTTAATTAGGCGGAGAAAGAGCTCCAGCCTTGGATTGCTAAAGATGATGATCAAGGTCAGAAAATGTGGAAGGTCAACCAGCGTATTGTGAAATTAATTGTGGAGTTGATGAGAAATTATGATACCCCAGAGTCATTGGTCATTTTGGCAAGTGCATCTGATCTTCTTTTACGTGCGACTGATGGGATGCTTGTTGATGGAGAGGCTTGTACACTACCTCAATTAGAGGTATCATATTCGCTCAAAGTTATTAGCTTCAAATGCTTGCCTAAACTACTATAGTATATCAGTACTTTTCTTCTACATATTAATGAAAATTGTTGGTCACTTTTGTTCACCTTAGTTTATCTTATCTAGTACCTCCTACCTTACCAGTATGGCCATGGTTATACATAGTTACAAAGAGTGTAGAAACATACACGAATTCTGGATTATCATCAGTTTAATACGAGTGATTTTTTAAAAATCAAATTTCTTGATAATATGCATTAACTTTTTTGTAGCTTCTGGAAGCAACTGCCAGAGCAATACAACCAGTGCTGAAATGGGGAGAATCAGGATTTGCCGTTGCAGATGGTCTCTCCAACCTCTTAAAGGTACAATTTCGTTGCCTAAGGGCCGTCAGCATTCTTTATTTTAGACATGTATTATATAATACAACGAGATTACCGAGGCCCTTCAGAGGACTTTCCCTTTGGCAGGGTAAGGGGTCGTTATATGCAACCCTACTCTGAAATTTAAAACTAGAATAGAGAGAGTTTTCAGAGAGTAGTGAATATTGCATCGGTTATTGCACAAAGGGGCGTATGTATTCCTCTTGCGTAGAGCTGGCGAAAGCTGACAAACTCTGAACGCCAAAACCTTCACTAGATAGAACATGAAATTATGGTGAACCCCAACCTACCCAACTCAAAGTTATTAACATGACCAAGTTCATTTGCTCCTTTCTTGCAGTGCCGTGTACCTGCTACTATCACATGCCTCTCTCATCCGAGTGCACTTGTGCGGGCCCGCAGTATCTCCGTACTCCGAGACATACTGCAGAATGGATCAATAAAATCGGGATTTAAATTGGAAAACAAGAATGGAGCCCATGGACCGCCCTTACAGTTCTTGCGTCCAGGAATAATGGACTGGCAAGCTGATGTCGAAAAATGTATGACTTGGGAAGCTCATACTCGACTATCAAGAGGGAATACCATCCAGTATCTTGATATGGCGGCCAAGGAATTAGGTTGTAAAATAACCATCTGACATTTTGCTCTTGCATTCTTAGTTCTTAAGCCGACATTTTAATTGTTTTTTGTTAAAATGTGAGTGAGAAAATATAATACTGACAGCCATAAGGCAACTGATGTTTAGGTTGCTATGTCCCTAACTGAAATATGTAAACCTTTTCTTTCTTTTGTGGTTTAAAGTGATGGCTGATTTATATACCACAAAGTAGAAACTAGAAAACCCAATGGTCAAATCTCGACCATCACCTGGATCTCTGGATGTATATCCTGTTAGAGTACATGACATCTATAAATATTTCCTCTTAATCTACAATTAAAGTGTGTACATATTCTTTTTTGTGTTTTTTTAGTCCAACCAAGCGCAATTAGTCGCATTTCTATAGAGGGAGGAGGGATTTGAACCTGTGATATATTGTGTACAATATCTTTGTCTTAACCACGGACTAAATATCTTCGATTTTTGTGTATTTTTGTTTGACAAAATGTAAATCTTTTTTTTCTACCCAATATCATACCTCAACTGTCACCAACCTC
>JAGPOY010011687.1:4394-14530 GCA_018983105.1 Silene uniflora
TGCTGATGCTTGGGTGGGGTCTGGTTTTGGTGGCTCGATGGAAACTGACTGAGAACTTGCTTGGCTTTGCTTTGGCTAGCTGTGGCCTGCTCTTGGCTTGCTGAAAACAGGTTGTGGCTTGTTGTGGCTTGGCCATGGCTTGTTTTTGGTAGGCCATCTCGAGCATTTCCAAGGCCATGGCTTTCCTGAGTTTGGCTATCACTGAAATTAACCAAGCCTTGGCTCCTTGCTCCTGCATCAGGTAAGCTTCTCATTAAAACATATCCTAACACATTACATAAAGCATGAGTTGATCCAACTTTGGCCACGACTTGTGTTTGGTCCTGCCGAGCCACAACGTAGATCTAATTTTCAAAAAGGCCTTCACTTCTTCTATAAGAGCTTTAGGATGAATTAGAGACTCATCCACTCTTACTTTGTTTCTCTGCTGCCAAACAACATAGAACACTGCTTGCAGGCAGGCATTGATCACCATCTTCTTTACCTTGGACAACGGTTTTACATGAATCTTTTCCAAGACATTTTCCACAAGCAAGTTGACATTCAGAATTAACCTCATGCTGCACATCACCATCAGGATATAAGGACACTGCTGAAATACATGCTCATGAAACTCTGAGGACCAACCACGGTTTTATTGGTGCTCTAAGGGCCCATATTAATAAGCCTAATAGGAAAAGATTTATAAGAGATTCTCATTAATTAATTATAATAAAATTAAGTTTATAATTACATTTTTTATGAAATTCTCTTGCAAATCTTTTCCTATTAGACTTATGAATGTGTGCCTTAAGAGTACACGTTAGAAAAACTATTTTATTATCAAGATATCGACACTCAAACTTAAGTAAACTCATGCATGCACGTATACTTCATATATATGACCCCATATACTAATTAGTCCAAATTTAAATTGGCCAACTCAAAATTGAAAGTTAATCGATTAGACTTAAGAAAGACATAAGCCAAATTAAATACAAGCTAAACCAAATCCATACGAATGTTAAGTATATTTCGGCACAATTGGAATTCTCTCTATTTCCTTTTAATTTTTTGAATTCTATCAAAAAATAATTTAGTAGCTACAATTTCAAGCAATGGATAAACCTATTAGAAAAAATGGACGTAAAAAATTCAATTTGAACATAGAGGCGGAACCAAAAATTGGGTCTAAGGGGGCGAAAATTTCCAACAAGAGATATTTAGGCTGTCATATAACGTTTGATTTAGACACTTTGATGACCTTATCCATCTTACCAACTTGGAGTATGAACTACAAAGAGAATCAAAGAATGACATTATATATTATATATGACATTTAAAACGTTAAGACTCCGTTTGACAAAACTAACTGAAAAGGTAGCTGAAAACTGAAAAGGTAACTGAAATCTGAAAAGGTAACTAAAAGGTAGCTGAAAATTAGAAACTGATAAGGTAGCTGATTATATAAAACAATGTTTGGCAAACTAACTGAAAAGGTAACTGATTTTAATAAAATGACATAAAAGGATATGATAATTATTTAATAGTATAGATTTAGGGGGTAAAAAGGGAAAATAAAACCAAATCAGGTACCTGAAATCTCAAATGCTACTCTAGGTAGCTTTTCATTTCAAGTAGCTTATTTGGTTAAATAAGCTACTTACCAAACGCGTACACAAAAATAAGGTAACTGAAATTTTGGTCAAATAAGCTACTTTGACCAAATCAGGTACCTGAAATGGCTGGCCAAACGGAGCCTTATTAAATGGGTTACTATACGTAGTATTTTGTTGATGCAATAAATTAACTTGACTCGATAGTAACACGACCATTCAACCTGACCCAAACCAGACTCGATCCAAGAGTAAGGCCCTGTTCTTTTGGACTTCAAGTCACTTAATTTCAGATCACTTCAGATCCTATAAGTTCAGTTCAGTTCAGTTCAGATCCATTAAGTTCAGTTCAGATCCTATAAGTTCAGTTCAGTTCAGATCCTATAAGTTCAGATCAGTTCAGATCCTATAAGTTCAGTTCAGTTCAGTTCAGATCCTATAAGTTCAGTTCAGTTCAGTTCAGATCCTATAAATTCTGTTAAGAAAAATTATATACGAAATATTATTGCTAAAAACCGATACAAAAATATTTCACATTAATTATTCGAATCACATTAAATATTTCACATTAATTGATACGGGGTACGAAGTATTTGCTAATGTGGGGTTTGTTATGTCGATTTTGTTGTATTTTTCCTGGGTTTTACTTAATATTTGATGGGTATTGCTGAAATTTTTGATTGACCATTCTGTCTTCAGAGTGAGTAATTAATGGCATGAGTAATTTGTTTTATCCATCTTTCCTTTAATGCACAAACAACTGTATCTTCTTGCATACCAAGCTCGTGTGTGTTTCTTTGTTGTTTCATATAAAGATAATGGGAAGGTTTACTTGGACGGATGAAAATTCAAGGGTAATGCTTAAAATATTGAATGATGAGAAAAATAAAGGAATTAGCAAGTTTAACTGGAATGGCATTGCCAAGATCTTTAATGCACAAACAATGAGTAATATTAGCGAAAAACAAAAACAAGCAATGTCCACTTTTCGCAAGTAGTAGTAGTAATAAAAAAAAAAAAATAATAATAATAATAATAATAATAGTTAAGTTAAGTTAAGTTAATTTAAGTTCGAATCCTATAAGTTCAGTTCAGATCCTATAAGTTCAGTTCAGATCCTATAAGTTCATTTCAGATAAGTTCAGATCCTATAAGTTCAGTTCAGATCCAATAAGTTCAGTTCAGTTCAGATCCTATAAGTTCAGTTCAGTTCAGATCCTATAAGTTCAGTTCAGATCCTATAAGTTCAGTTCAGTTCAGATCCTATAAGTTCAGTTCAGTTCAGATCCTATAAGTTTCAGTCCAAAAAAACAGGGCCTAAACTGACTTAATATAACCCAGCCTGACTTGACCGAATCAAAACTCAACCCAATTGACCAGATTGCTACCTCTACTAATTACCACTACCCTCAAACATTGTCAAGACTTTTGTCTAAACCAAATCACATAATCCTAATTTTTTCTCAAATTGCCGGCCTGGATTTGTACCTATTTGCACAAAACTTCTTTGTCATCTACTACTACTAGTCTACCACTCTACCAACAACTTGACAACCAAGACTTACTCTTTCTTACCACTTCTCCATCTTAAAAAAAGTTGCAAAAAATCATTCATTTACTCATTAACTTCTTCCATTATTCTCAGCACATGTTTCAGCTGATTTTTTCCCCTTTTCCCCTCTTCTCTTTTTCATCAACTCCTTGATCTACCACCTCAAATCTTCCACTTTTTTTCTATTTTTTCTCCAATTTATCATCTGGGTTTTGCTTTAATTTGCTTACTCTTATCTTAAATCTCATAAAGTTGTGATTTTTCAATCTTTTTTTCAGTTTTCTGTGAAATTTAGCATCTGGGTTTTGCTTGAATTTGCTGATTGCTGTCCAAAATCATCAAAAAGTTGACTTTTTTGACCAAAAAAATGGGTATTTGTGCAAGCAAAAGCAAAGCAACATCAGAACCAGAGCAAAATGGATACAAACCAGCAAATGGTGGAGCAGACCATTACCAACAACAACCACCAAAGCCAAACCAACAACATCCGCAACCGCAACCACAAGAAAGACCTGTAGCACCACCATCACAACCACCAGTTAGAGTACCAACACCAACAAAACCCGCCGTGGCGAAAACTGACCCAAATACAATCCTAGGCAAACCATTTGAAGATGTAAAAATGTTTTACACATTGGGTAAAGAATTGGGTAGAGGTCAATTTGGTGTTACTTATCTTTGTACTGATAAAAATAGTGGTCAACAATTAGCTTGTAAATCAATTTCTAAGAAAAAATTGGTGACAAAAGCTGATAAAGAAGATATGAGAAGAGAGATTCAAATCATGCAGCATATGAGTGGTCAACCTAATATTGTTGAATTTAAGGGAGCCTATGAGGATAGGACATCTGTCAATTTAGTCATGGAATTGTGTGCAGGTGGAGAATTGTTTGATAGGATCATTGCTAAAGGGCATTACAGTGAAAAAGCTGCTGCAACAATTTTGAGGCAGATTGTTAATGTTGTTCATGTCTGTCATTTTATGGGTGTTATGCATAGGGATTTGAAACCTGAGAATTTCTTGTTGAGTAGTAAAGATGAGAATGCTACTTTGAAAGCTACTGATTTTGGTCTTTCTGTTTTTATTGAAGGAGGTAGTATTCTTTATCATCCATTTTGTTTTTGTTTTGTTTTGTTTCTTATCGTATCGTTGTTTGGGTTAAAGTTGCGTACATTTGACCCTCTTGAATCGACCTGAGTCGAGCTGATTCTTATGTCTTATTGGTTATTGTGTTATGTTGGATGCTGATGAGATGATGAGATGGATGTTTGGATTGTATAGATCAGTTAATATTGAGCATTTCTGGATCTGTCTTCCTTATGTTCATCACTTGTGCGTTGACTTCAGGATTACCCCATTTTTCATTTCCAGCAAGTCTTATTGAAGACGGGCGTGTCTTGAGCTTGTGACGGATATGTCCGTCTTCAATGAGAATTTGTGTTTTCCTGATTAGATGGTCATTTATGATTAGATTAGTTGATGTTGAGCATTACTGGATCTGCTTGTTTCTCTGCATTTCATGTTTCACTCCCCTAAGCTTGGTGTCGGCTTTTTCGTTTTTATAAAGAAGGAATAAACTTGATCCCTTTCGTTTTCTCAGTTTGTGAGTGATTTAATTCGTTGTTATTGGGGAGACATCTCTTAGTGATCATAGATGTAAATGTAGCATACATCTGACCCCTTGCCAGTGCGGCAGCGGGGTCACTTCATAAGTGATCATCTGTTTTCTCAGTTTGAGGTGTGCAGTCAATGATTAGATGATTTTTTCTAGATACAGGATGATGTTGAGCATTTCTGGATTTTCCTCTGTATATTCATTTTTAATGTTGACTCTTGATTCTTGTAAAACAGCAATATTCATCTTTTCATTCTTCGTATGCATTGACTCGAAAGTTAACAAATCCTTTTATTTTATTAATCAATGGCTAAAAATGTGTTGAAAGGATTAATTTAGACTTATACTCTATGTCTTAAGATGGGGATCTCCGCACAACTAAGTCTGATTTAAAGTTGCGTTACTTCATAAATGATGTCGAGAAGTCCTTAATTGCAGTTTGGCTTACAAAGTTACAAACTTGCTGACATTTTGCTTATTGAGTCGAGGATTGTGATTAGTTATTCGGATTTTTTGACTCAAGACATATACATTGTTGACTTTCAGGTAAAGTCTATCGGGATATCGTAGGCAGCGCCTACTATGTTGCTCCTGAGGTATTGCGCCGTAGGTATGGCAAAGAGATAGACATCTGGAGTGCTGGAGTCATGCTGTACATTCTTCTCAGTGGTGTCCCTCCCTTTTGGGCCGGTAACTATACTTTTTCACATTTGTTATCATAGAGGTTGGGCGATTGGGTTCTTACATTCTTATGCTAATTGTTTTGTGTAATGTTTTCTTGATCGCTAGAAACGGAGAAGGGAATATTCGATGCTATTTTGCAAGGGCATATTGATTTTGAAAGTAAACCATGGCCATCAATCTCAAGTGGTGCCAAGGACCTTGTGAGGAAAATGCTGACTGCTGATCCCAAAAAGCGAATCACAGCTGCTCAAGTTCTTGGTATGTGTGCTCGTAGTTTTCATTGTGTAGCGCAGATGTCAACTAGTGGCCTTTAGGAGATATAATGAGAGTTCCCTTGTGGCTCCCTTCTCTCTGTTTTCTACCAAAAACATGGGTGGCAGAAGCTTTGTTTGTTGTAGTGTACTCTAGATTTGCAAGATGTTACGTTCTGAATGTTGACTACTACCATGATGCAGAGCACCCATGGCTCAGAGAAGGTGAAGCATCAGACAAGCCAATAGACGGTGCTGTACTCACTAGGATGAAGCAATTGCGAGTTATGAACAAGCTGAAGAAGCTTGCACTTAAGGTACGTAAACCTATCAATTCTGTCTACAAGAAGGTGAGAATATCGTGAATATTGTTGATGTGTTCAAATGAATGATTGGGCTTCGACTGTTGTTTTTGGGAGAATAGGTGATTGCTGAAAGTCTTCCTGAAGATGAAATCCAAGGGCTGAAACAAATGTTTGAAAATATGGACACGGATGGTAGCGGGACAATCACTTATGAAGAATTGAAAGAGGGATTGGCTCGACTTGGGTCAAAGGTCCCGGAAAGTGAAGTGAAGGCGCTAATGGAAGCTGTAAGCAATTCTGTTTTTGTTGTCTTTTACCAGAGCAAAGTTAATAATTCTTGAAGCCATTCGCAAACTAATTTGTGCGTATATTTTCAGGCTGACCAAGATGGAAGTGGATCTATCGATTACATTGAGTTTGTAACCGCCACCATGCATAGATACAGGCTTGAAAGGGATGACCAGCTTTACAAAGCATTCCAGTACTTTGACAAAGATAATAGTGGGTAAGAAGTCTCAATGTCCTTGCATATAGCCTTTCGTCATTTCTTTTCCGTGTTAATATTATACCTATAAGAGAGTTTGGTACTTGGAATATATCACTTTCACATAAAAGGGTTATTGAATACTTCACATTGACAATAGCATCGTGTTTCTACGTGGAAATAGTGAATGCCTCAAACTTCACGTCTTAGCTCATAACTTATAAGTCATAATCGTCTAGGATGTGGGTATGGAATCCGTACCAGGCCCTTTCCTTTCCAACATTTTCTGAAGTAGAGACGGAAAGGGGGGCCCGGATGACAAAAGTTTTGGATGAAGTTTAGTCAATTAGTACGCTTTTGACGATTTTAAGCTCGCGTCTTGAATAAGTGTTCTCTATTTCACTTTAAACATCCTCTAAATGCCACATCTCTATATAATTTTCTGTTTATAAAGTGCATCCCCGAGTACGTGCCATTGTGCTCTCATTTCTGGCTGAAGTACTTGTGTCTAAAAAGCCGAGTCATGGCAAGTCAGACTTGTAACTTGTTAGTGGGCTGAGTACCCGGGCAAGGTTAGGATGATGATCAAAACACGCAATCATGTAGAGAAAGGCACAATCTAAATGAAACTAAGCTCTTGTGTATGTAGAGTCGTCTTAGCATAATGAAAAAGGTGAGAGTTGTTTTGGAATATTTCTTTCCTAACGAGTTTTTTTCGTTTAATATTACAGATTCATTACGACAGATGAGTTAGAAACAGCCATGAGAGAATACGGAATTGCTGATGAGAATTGCATCAAGGAGATATTGGCAGAAGTAGACACGGACAATGTAAGCTTGACTCCAACTTTCTGATTGTTAATTGTTACGATGTATCTAAGCAAATTGCATAAGCTTACAATTGAAATGCTTTTCAGGATGGAAGAATTAATTTCGATGAATTTGTGGCTATGATGAGAAGCGGTACCCAGAATCCAGGTGCCAAGCTGTTCTAGTGAGCATACCGTGCCGTAGCTATACTGAGCTACTCTTGCTAGTTTGCCTAGGTTTTGTACAATTATTTCATCCTATTTACGACAAGTTAATGGTCAAGGGACACTGTTGCCTTGTTCCTAAGATCAGAAGTCGAAGTTGAGGACGTTGTTTACGGGTTGAGCTTTTGTTGTGTAGAAAGTTTGTGCATATAAACACCCTTGTGACCTGAAGTCAGGTTTCCTTCCTGTTGATGTAAGATTTTTGAGTGATTTTTGGCTGTTTTCGAGATATACTCCATAGAAAAGCCTGAAGCTTTTCATTTGTAAAATTGACGCATTTTTCTACCCTGAATGTTCCATTTGCACTCTTGACTCTTCTATCGGAAAATCCTGTACCTGAGCAAGAAACGATTATACTCCGTGCCTGAGCAAAGCGGAAAATGCTAATTCTTGATTTAGCTGAGCTTCTAACTTCCCATTAACCGGACATGAACTGATACAACACCGAAATGAAATGAAATCAACCCGAGCACAATTCGAGTTGTTTTAGTATCGCCTGAGCACGGTGATGTAAGGGCTTAAAAACCATGAATCTTGATCTGGTCTTTCTTAGAAAGACCGGCTTGGACAAGGAAATTAGCGACTTTTTTACGTTGATCGCCTTGGAGTTGAATGACCTTGCCTAGCTCTTTATCCTGAACCACGTTGCCATTACAGCAAAACTCTTTCTTAAGGTCCTTGAGTATTTTCTCGTAGCTAAAGTCTTTCTTAAGACCTTGAACTGTAGTCAAACTTTTCTTTCCGTTCCTCTGCTGAATCCGAATATGGACATACTCCTTTGATCCAGGAGCCCCTGACTGGTCCTCAGCGAATGGGTCAAGTGTGGATGGGATTTGGATTTCGGAATCACTCATGTAACTTGGTTTACGGGTACTTGCAAACGATCTAAAAATCGATTAATCGAGCACAGGAGCTGTAATGAACTACACAAATCTGTGATAAGTCTTTAGCCACCTTACAAGTTACAATCACATATTAAGACATTTTATAGATTAACATAACGATAAGAATCTTGTAAAAAGTTACACTAAGATATATTCGTACACGCCCTCTATTCCATTCAATTATTTACGTTTCTTAAAATTAACTAATCGTATTAACATGATTTCTTAACAAAAAGTTTCTTTTTAAAACAAATACGGAGTACATCTATCTTTGGCTTCAAATGGTCAAAATTGCACTCGGCCGTTGTCTCATCAACCTATTTTTTTGACTTGTTTATAGTTTGAGACGGATATAAACAAGAATTAGTGATCAAACAATCACTAACCAAGTAGTCATCTAAACAAAAGGGAACAACGTGTTATTAGCTCAATCATAAAAATAAAAATAAAAACACCAAATTTTACAATAATCAAGGGAATCTTCACATAAAAGTATTTATATCATCAAGATTGTCATTAACCAACAAATCAATAAGGGCAATATTTTTTACTCGTTTTAACTTTAGACGGATATAATTACCTTCTTAAGCATGGCCAACTAAATCAAACAACAACAGAATACAAATTTCATGCACGTAAATAAAAAGATTAGAAAGTTACCGTAGAAAGTAGAATATATAATAAGTTGTTTCTAGAGAATGATATGATCAATTAATTAAGTTTTTAAGTTGCAAAGTGGTATATATAGAGAAAATAAAAGGGTGATTTTTTTAAAAAAATTGTATATTTTTTGGGCCATAAATTTAATTATTCGTAAACTGTGTATGGGAATGTGTCACTTTATTTGATTGGCTTTATTTGTAAGTTGATAAGCTGGTATGGAGTGTGTTGACACTTGACACACTTCATAATGTATTTGTTTCGATATGGTTGACGTGTGTAACTTTATTTTGGGGAACATTATACGTTCAACGGTGGAACGGGTGGGTTTGTGGGGGTGCTCGTTGAAATCCGTTGTTCTCCTTCCTAATATTTATGTTTGTCCATTCTAATAAAATATTTCTCACTTATATTAGAGAAATGGACAAATTTTGTTATTCGGTGGGAGTACTTTTAGATGCGAAAGTTTCGGCACCAATTAAGGGAAATTATTTACGCAAATAGGTACACCAGCAATTATTTACGTATCATCTTGTAAGATTGTGGTCGGTCTAAAGAAAGAAAAGTTCAAACTCAAAACTTTAATATATTGGGCTTTTAATTTCATTTTTTGATGACTCGATATTCTATATACTAATAACATATCCAAATATATGTTGTCAAAAAAAAAATATCCAAATATACAAGTTATCAATTTAAAATATTAAATTATTAAAATAAAAATATTATTTTATATATTTTAAAGTGATTTTGCTGTACTTATTATTAATGGACTAATCTCATGTGCAAACTAAGTACTTGCCCAATAATATGGTCCATGTATATATCATACGGAGTATATGTGTAAAGTAACCAACCTGCTAAATAACGTCGACATTTTACTAATTATCGTCGACAAATTTTAATGACTTTCCTAAACTACCCTTACCCTAACCTCTCCCTTATGTACTTCATATTTTGAAAAAAAAAAAACTTTTCTCACTAAAAAATTTCTCACTAAAAAAAATCGTCTCACAAAAAAAAACAAAAACCGTTTCACGTACGACAACTCCGCCTTCTTTTTCAATTAAT
>JAGPOY010011734.1:0-11013 GCA_018983105.1 Silene uniflora
TTATATGCAATTGTTGGACTGTATTGTCATATCTTTGAGACCAGGTTGGGAATATGGCGTGCGTTAGTATATGTCTTGGTCATTTATAGAGCTCTTTTTTCTCATTACCAGTTTACCACATATTTTTGGCGTTATACTCAGGGTATAAGAGTATTTCTAAAGTTGCTGGGCAGTGATCTTTTGTCACGACCTACTTCTTTGAGACAGAACGCTAAGCACATCACTATCATTGTCTTAAAGGTCATATGGTCGTGTCTAGGAATCTTAGTCTCGGTTATTAACATTTGGACCACACATTCAGTTAAAGAAGAGAATCACAAGATTTCTAGTATTTAGCATTTCCAATGAGTCCCAACGTGTGAATAGTTTGATATTACACAACTATTGTTAGGGAACATTGAATGTGAAGAATAGTGCACTAAAATCTGAAGGACTAGAACACTGCATAAAATTAATGCCAAGACTTTGCGGATAAACACGTAGGAAATCAGTTATGAGTGTATGATTTACGAACTAGAGTGAGCAATATACAATGATGCGTCAAAGTTAACCATAAAGAGTCGAGATGTGTGGATCAGGGTTACTGGATCGATTTGCTGTTCGTTTGTGCATTAATACATTATAATGCGCGAATCGCTTACCTCAAATTCGCGTATCATTAAACTTGGATTTACATATCATTAAGTTTAAAGTGAAATCAAATTCGCCTACCTTCATACTCCCTCTGATCCAATCCAAACTCCCCATGGAGCTTTTCACGGGTTTTAAGAAACATTGAAAAAACAAGGGTAAAATGGGTAGTGAAAATGAAACCCCACAAATAGTTAGGTTAAAGTTGATGGCAAAACATGTAAATTAATGGTATTAACAAGGACCATTTGGTCAACTTTTTTGCCAAAATGGGAAATGGGGAGTTTGGATTGGATGGGCCAAATTTAGTAAGTGGGGAGTTTGGATTGGATTGGAGGGAGTATTATTTAAATGTTGGGCACAATCTACTCTTTTTTCATATTATTTGATTTTTTAGAAGTATAGTGCAGATGCAAAGAGAGAGTACGAAGCTGGCTTGTACTAATTAGAGTCTTCTACGCGCAGAAACCTCTTTCTGTGAAAAAGTTACTTGTTCCAGCATTGATAGTGATTTGGTTTGTAAAGAAGATGAGGTAATCGCAAAAGATGATAAAAGGGAAAATGGAACTCTTAATTTTTAAGTATGGAGTAATAATTACAATAAGTAAAAGAAGAATAATGAAAGAAGGGGATGGGGCACAGTACGAGGGAGAGCAACAAAAAGACTTCGTATTTGATGAAACTTTTACTCCTCCACTTGGGCAATTCATAAGTAGGTAGGCGTTTTACTAGTGCTCGTCTTTTAGTCTTCTGCATGAAGACTTGAGGAGGTAGACATAAGGTCCTGAGGATATTATCACTGTACAACATATATTTTTTCAATAATTTTATACACCATAGTTTTAAAATTTACAATTTAATTTTTGTAGGTCCTTTGAAATTTGTAATAGAATTATAAATTGATGATTTTTCTATGAAATTGAGCCAACTTTTTTATTTTATTTTATAATCTTTTATAATTTAATTTTTATTAAAATCAAGCGTAATAATATTACGAATTCGCGCCGCTTATATTGTAAGTCTTCAACGTATCGGATTGCTGTTATGAGGAATCACGTATTCGAATTGCGAATTCAAATCAGACATATTACAGATCTGGCAACCTTGGTACTGAGACTGTCACACCTTGTTCCACAGATGTATGCACAACTTTGAGTTTATGTTTACAGCTTTAAGATAGTAGAGAATCCTTCTCCACTCTATAGCTGCTCTAAGAATGCTAGGTTTATGAAAAAAAGTATGTGGTATATTTGAGTGAAGGTGGACAGCCAGTGATGATAAGTGCTACAATAACACAGAATTTGTTATAGGGTAAAGGACAGACGTAGATGGTGAGTGTAAAACTATCATGTTCAAACCCGAGTTTGGGCAGTTCTGAATCTGATGAACTCTTGAACTTTCTTTAATGGCTTTAGAAGAGTTTCTCAATCAGTGGCCACTTCCTAAGTTAGTTGAAATTGAATCCCCTAGTGCATTAGATGATGTTGGTGAAGATGGTGGGAGTTGTTAGAACGATTTCACTCACTCTAGTCATGGTTTCCTCTCGTTTGAGCTGAGGATGATGAATGGTGATCCTTTTGTTTTGAATCGATGAGTCTGCTTGCAAATTATATCGAGAATATAGCCACTCATATCTTCATTATGATTGAAGCAGTCTTGGGGAAGGTTACATCGATATAATTGATTATGACTCGTGCATCCTAGGTTTTATGTTGGTCTATATGTTTACTATCCTCTCTCTTAGGGGTCGTTTGGTTCGAAATGTTGGAATGGATTGGAGTTATAATCTCATACTTGCTCATAAGTGTTTTGTTCAACCCTGGAATGGATATAGTAGTGGTAATAAGGTGGAATAGAATTAGAAACTTGGGTGTACACATGGGTATGAGATTCCAAGGGGTTGGAATGGAGTTAGAATCCGTTGGGTATCTAACTCCATTTCAAAACCCTCTAACCAAACACTAGAATGAATTGAATCCATTTCAATCCATTCCAAAAGGTCCAACCAAACACCTCCTTAATAAAACTTGGTTACCTTAATGTGCATTGAATGTGTTAATGGGCTACAAAATTCTCTATTTTAGCAGGTTGGTTAGATAATGTGTCAAATTCATTTTGCTTTTGTTGCATATAGTTTTTTGTAGCGAGACATGGCCCTTTTTAAGTTTCATATTCTGTTGGATGAGGGTAGCTAGTGTTCTTCCATTTTACATCTAAGTTTTGTCTTGATTTTAGGAATAAAATATGTTCAATTTGGTTGTATTTTGTTCAGGGTATGGAATTATGAGGAACCCACCCTTCTCAACAGTTTTGACAACCAAGAGTTTCCCGATAAAGGAATCGCTAAGCTCTGTCTTCTGAACGAACTTGATGATAGTTTACTTCTTGTTGCCTCTGGTATAGATTTTTCATCTCTCTCTCTCTCTCTCTCTCTCTCTCTCTCTCTCACACACACACACACACACACACACACAAATAGTTGTCTCAAGTGACAAGTAAATTTCAAGTCTGCTAAAGTAGTACTTCGCAAAATTATCTGCGCCTCAACACTTTCATTGTTTTATGGGTACTTCATTGTATTTGACTATTATTTTGTTTGGCAACCAAAGTAAGAAAATATTCAAAACTTCTGTCACCAAAGTGGCGTATAGTTAAAATATTTTATTACCATATTGGAGTTGTCAGCAAAATGGTTTTAGCCAATGTCATGGAATCAAATTAGAATTGGCCCAAACGTATGGGCACCAAGGTGGTAATTTTCCAAATTAGAAGGCTGATCTAACTATTTCCTCCTGATGAAGGCGATGGAAACGTGCGTATTTGGAAAGATTACTTGCAAAGGGGGCAACAGAAGCTGGTGACTGCCTTTTCTTCCATTCCAGTTCAAGGACCTAGTACACGAAATGTGAACGCTGTTGTGGATTGGCAGCAGCAATCAGGATACTTGGTAGGTGATCGCTTTCCAAGAAATTTGAGTCTCATATTTTTTAATGTAAACTCTGATCTTTATATAGTATTTCTGTTACTTGGTATTAGTTTACATCTGGGGACGTACCATCAATCAAGGTGTGGGATCTTGATAAAGAACTGCTCTTGCATTCTATTTCTTCATCATGTGACAGCAGCACATCAGCCCTGGTAAATTTCCTTAATCTCTATTTTGGTTTCAATTGTTTATTTCTAGTCCTCTATTGACCATTTACCCTTCGAAACTGAAATTTACTGGTAACTTATTATCCGTGTCGTTGCTAATAAACTGTAGTCAATCACAGCATTATTGTACAAGGCGCATTCATTGGTAGGATTAGGGCTCATCCTAGTGTTTGACGGGCTATACTCAGTCATTCATTTTTTGCTTAAGATAGAAATTTATTTTGAACAGAATGGGCAAGGTCTCCCTGTTAAATAAGTGGTAAGGTTGCATATATCAAACCACCTCTCTCTCTCTCTCTCTCTCTCTCTCTAACCCCTGTATTGGAAGGAGCCTGTGAGAATTTGAGGCACCAGGTTAATTTTTTTTTTTGTTGTAATGGGTTTGAACTCGTAGTGGCTTAAATATGAAGGTATGGTACGGTACATATTGTTGGGGACTGGGAGGGTGAGTGCAATTTGTTGCCAAGATTTAGATTGCCAAGGATCACTGCATCTCATGATTGTGTTTGATGGAACGCCTGTGGGGCAGATTTCTATTGAAAATGATGCATGAAACTTGTGCCTAAGGTTTTTTTATTGTTGACCTGTGGCTGGGCATGGAAGTTGACGAAGCTCCATTCACTTGTTGGCTTGAACTTTTAGAACATTTTTCATTGGACGATTTCTTTTACTCAAACCTCAAGACGTGGCACAAGTTTCAAGCAAGTGGCACATTCATTGCTTCCACACTCACATTGTCGGTTTGGATGCTTTGTATATACATTTGAAGTAACAGCTTGTGAACGCTTGCATTTTTTCAGTGAATAAATCTCACGCTTCTTACACCCAGTTCTTGGTATGTCTGCTGGCACCTATGTTACTCCGATTTGAGTACGAATGTCAGACATGGGTAATTATTAAGTGTTGGATTCGGCACTAAAATTTTGAGACACAGGGACCTTGTTCTAAAATGAGGATACGGGTGCCAGGACACGTCTTCAAAGCAAAAATACACTTCTAATGGACAGAAGTTTCACAAATAAGACTTAAAATCATTCCATAAAATTCTAAAAGCCTTACAAACGTCTCTTCCTCTACTTTTGTGGTGCGAGCCTCACCAGTTCAGCCCTCCTAGGAGAAGTTTCAGGTACGGAACCTGGAACCTATATCCATGTCGTGTCGTGTAAGGCTGGCACGATTAGTTACGCCTTTATTAAAGTGCCCATGTTCTTTATGAAAGGGGTAAATCTTTTCTCAAATATGCTGAATATGTCAGTTTGTTTCCTTCTGAATTGGATTTTTTTTCCTCACTTTAGCTTTTCGTTTTTCTGTCGCCCATTTCCATTTTTTTTTTTCCGAGCATATTTATTTCTTATTTTCTTTCATCTCCTCCGTTCTCTCATATTTTGACTTTGTTTTTTGTTTACACTCGCTTGTTTATATTCTTATTGTTTCCGCCTTCAGTTTCCACCAGTTTTTTTTTTTAGAATCTTTGTACGACCTTTATCCTCTTAAAAAGCTTATTTTTATATCCGATTGACAAGTGTTGAAATTCATGATTGGTACTTCCTCTAATTCTTAGGAAATGCTCCATTTACTTGTGCACAAAGATTAAAAAATGTAATTCGGTTTGAGTGGGTGGTGCCGTGGTGGGTGTCAACGTGTCATACTGTCATCATCACACCATTGAATGTTAGCCACTCGAAACACGCTTAATTAGAAATAGGGCAATTCTAAGAATAGGCTGACAAACGGAAGGAGTATTATTGAATACTCCCTCTCATTCACTAGACTTGGAACATTCTCGTTTTTCTGCAAGTGCAAATTCACTGGATTTGCACATTTTCATTAAGGCTAAAGGTAACGCAGTCAAATGTGTTTTTTACCCTTATTATGTGGAGACAATAGGAAGCGTGGAGGGTTGCTCTGTAAGGGTAATATAGTTTTAATTTAACTGTGCAATACCACAGCAATTCAAAGACGGTGAATGGGAGGGAGTTGCAACTGTTGTTGATTGCACGTCTCTGCAAATAGTTGTATGATGGACCATCTTGGTTCCTAAGAATTTGTGGTTGCCTGAAGTCACGGTGTCATGTCTCTGCAAATAATAGTTATCGTTGGAACACTTAAAGGAACTAATACAAATTGTTTATTAAGACTGTCTCCTACCATAAGACCACCCCCAATTAGATAAAAGACAAGCCCAATTATAATGGACTCCTTCTACCCCTCTCTCACACTCTCACTATTCCTTCCCTCCCTTTTGCTATGAACAAGACACCTCCCAAGTTCTCCACCTCAGAGCCACCAAGTGATAGCCAAAAATCATTCATGAACGCCGACCTTCCCACCATCTAGACTGCCATTCCGCCATGAACGGTGACCTATTCTACATATCCTCTCCCCGTAGATTTTCATCTCAAAGCCATGAGTTTTGAACTTAAAACACTAAATTATACTTCCTCCGTTCCATTTGATTCTTTACGTTTGCTTTTTCGGCACTATTCATTCATTAGTAAGGAGAATCTTTCATACAACTTCTAATATATAACATAAAAGATAGTCATGTGAGATCTTATTTAAATCGTCTCACCGAGTGCATTATGAATGTCAAATTTTTATAATTTTTAGTAACATGTAACTAAATCTATGAACAAAAGAAAACGTGCATTGGTATATGTGTATAAAGCAAACGTAAAGAATCAAATGGAACAGAGGAAGTAAAACTTACTCTCATCAAACTAAAAATCCTCCTTTCCAAAAACAAAGCAGAACTCTCAAAAACTAAGTTATCGAATTAAAGTTATGGGTGATTAAATTAAAAGTTCTACTTTAAAAAATTAGAGAAGATGGAGAAACGTTAAAGAATATACTATTAACTTTCATAAGAAGATGGAGCAACATTAAATTTGTCAATTATGAAGTTAAACCTTTTCTTATCAAAACATAACATCCCTACTTTACAAAACAATGGCAGATGGGAGAAAAGCTCAGTTTTCAATGTATTGTTTGAAGTTATCAACTTAAAAACTTAGAAATTCAAGTTAAATTGTCAAAAGTTGAATTCTAAATTTTTTTAAAGCATGGCGTTTCTAAGACCAAATTCCAAACCTGCTTGTCTTCGATCGACATCACTGTGGCTATCGAATTTTGTCTTGTTTTGTGTAAATTGACTGGAAGTAGATAGCGTTGGACAAATGCAGAAAACAGTGTGTGGGGTCGCAAAGATGGTAGGGTCGGTTGTCGCTGAGGTGGTGGGGATGGCCGGATAGGGATAGTCAGATGGTAAAGCAACAGGAGACGGTGGCTTTGTGGCTGGAACTTAATGGAGAGTTCCAGATTTCTATTTGATTTAAGTCATTTAACTCCATTGGTTAGGCTAATTTCTTCTCTTGGGCCTGTCCTATGGTATAGGAGGTTCCTATAGGAGAATTGCTGAGAACTAAAAAGAGAGCAACGGAGGAGAAAGATGAGAGAAAAAGGGAGGAGACAAGAAATATTGGCATAACGAGTGTGTAGAACTAGGGAGGCAAAGGGATGTATTGAGTCTGCTCCTCTCTCCTGATTTTTATTTTAGGAACATGATTAAGAGCTGCGATGTAAAAAAGAAACCTTAGTTTGTCTTCTTCGACATCATCGGAGTTGTAGGGTCATTACTTTATTTATAGTACATGAGGTAAAATTGGGATGGGAGTTAAATATTTGTCCCCTAAAATAGGAAGTACTGAATAAATTGATCGCATATTCTGAATTTTTTTCCTTCTTTAGTGAAGCTATTAAGGGAAGGTAAAATGGAATTTCCAAAATGACTAAAAATCCTTCAGATATCATTGCGAATAAAATTTGTGTTTCTACCCCAAAAAGTCATTTTGGTTAAGAATCATTAGACAAAAGAATCAAATAATTCTTTTTACACATTCGAGTAATTAGACGTTTTACCATTCTTTCAACCCTTTTCTGTGTAACAAACTAGCAATACTTGTGCTATTGCATTTTTTTCAAGTTTTCATTATGTTTGGACAGATGTTCTTCTCCCTTTTTTTTCTTGGTGATAATAGTTAACTCTGTAAATGGGTTTGCAGGCTGCTTCTCAAGTTCATGGAAGTCAATTTGCTGCTGGATTTGTTGATGGCTCAGTTAGACTATATGACATCAGGACACCTGATATGTGAGTTACATTGGTCTCCTGTCTAATAATTTAGTTTCAAGTTAATTAGTGAGTGGTAAATCCAAGTTTCCCATTTTGAGGAGACATTGTCCATACACAAGTTTAGTTAGGTGCAAACCTTCTTTTACATGATTAATCAGATGGGATAATTTCTTATACTATACTCTCTCCAATTCTACCGTTGTAGGATAATTTTTCTCAAAGACGCATAGGAAATCCTTACAATGAGGTGTATAGTCTAAAGTTCAATATCATGACTGCCAGCCAAGTTGTTAGTTTAGTATAGTTAACCTTGCATATAGAAATAACATTTCTAGATACCCTGTAGATTGTTAACTACTTCACTTTAGTGGTTGAACATTTGTAAATCAAATGTCATCTTATCTCAGTTTCAGTTAGACTATATGACATCAGGACACCTGATATGTGAGTTACATTGGTCTCCTGTCTAATAATTTAGTTTCAAGTTAATTAGGGAGTGGTAAATCCAAGTTTCCCATTTTGAGGAGACATTGTCCATACACAAGTTCAGTTAGGTGCAAACCTTCTTTTACAGGATTAATCAGATGGGATAATTTCTTATACTATACTCTCTCCAATTCTACCGTTGTAGGATAATTTTTCTCAAAGACGCATAGGGAATCCTTACAATGAGGTGTATAGTCTAAAGTTCAATATCATGACTGCCAGCCAAGTTGTTAGTTTAGTATAGTTAACCTTGCATATAGAAATAACATTTCTAGATACCCTGTAGATTGTTAACTACTTCACTTTAGTGGTTGAACATTTGTAAATCAAATGTCATCTTATCTCAGTTTCCGTTTTTTCTTGTTTTTTTTCGTTTTTAAAATTTTGATGTTTTCCTTTAGTCTGCAGTTGCAGGTAGTGTTTGGCTGTAGTTTTGAATATTTAATTTTTTACTTCTAATTTTTTATCTAGGCTTGTTTGTTCTACTCGGCCTCATGTTCAGAGAATTGAAAGAGTTGTAGGAATTGGCTTTCAACCAGGACTTGATCCTGCTAAGGTTTGTCTTTTTACTGATACTCAGATTGTTTGTTTACTCGTTTTTGGTCCTTCTAACCATTATTTAAAATCGTGGTATCCGTTGCGATCGCGGTAATGGTGTTGTGTAATCGTCCTCGGCTCGGCCTTCGCTCTCCAGCTCCGATACTGATACATCTTGGGTGATACTATACATCTCAGCGGAGATTCTAAACCATGCTTCTAACTGTTTATTTACATTTCGTTTTGGGGTATGGCTTTTTATCAAAATTAGGAAGATGCCATCCAACTTGCACCACTTTTTAGATTCTTTTAGAGTAAAACGGCTTAAGAGAATGGGATGTTCTAATTCAGAGAGATGGAGGGTTAGTTCAGCGAAGAGAAGAGAGAGAGTTTGAAAAAGTTGTGTAGTAACTTAGCCTAGTATGTTTTACTTCAACTCCATGGAGAGTTAACTCTCCATTGGAAGTAGAGAACAAGATAATTCTCCTTTTTTTTTATACTGCTTCTATAGTATTTCATCTGCAACTTTATCATTCTATTTATAAATTAAAGTAACCAATACAATATTCTAGAGATAAAAGAAAAAATCAACATAAAAAAAATGTGTCATTCCTTTTGATAATACAAATGTAAAATGTTTTTTTATTTCTTGTAAAACAGAGATAAATAAAAACTGTTATTAATTTTTAATTAATTATTGGCCTAAAGAATGTTTCTCTAAAATATATAGTTCGAAATATCAGATACTCCGTAATAATGTAAAATAAGTTAGTTGATATAGAAAGTTAGTGGAAAGTTAATGGTTAGAGTTGTCGCATTATAATTTGTAAGGGTAGAGTGATGACTTTATTCTATGAGGAAAGTAGCGTGTGTTGGAGAACTAAGGAAGACTTGCTGTCTGGCACAAATTCTCATTTGTGACGAGAATATCCGTTCTCTGTTTTGTCTTTTCTACCCACATGCCCACACGGGTAGTATTTGACTCATCGCAAGCTTGCGACGGTTATGCCCGTCACAAATGAGAATTTGCTCCAGAAGATACCTTCCTCTGGTACACCCACAACCTCTCCTGCATTTACTCTCCCAAAATTAGACGGAGGTGAGGCGTAACAGTTTTACTTAAAAACTTTTTTAAGCCTGTGAAAGTTTCGGTTTGAATTTCAAAATGGTGTTAGATCCTTGATCGACTGTTTATTTTCTTCCATTGTTTACCGTTGAATTTTGTTCTCTCTCATCTTTTCTTAGATTGTTAGTGCATCTCAAGCTGGAGACATTCAATTCCTGGATCTCAGAAATCAGAGTGATGCATATCTAACTATTGACGCCCATAGGGGATCACTCACTGCTTTAGCTGTCCATCGGCATGCCCCAATCGTCGCCAGTGGATCTGCAAAACAACTAATTAAAGTCTTCAGCCTGGAAGGTGAGCAATTGGGCTGCATTCGCTATCATCCGACTTTCATGGCCCAGAAGATTGGGCCTGTGAGCTGTCTCACATTCCACCCCTATGAAGTTTTACTCGCAGCAGGTGCTGCTGATCCTTTTGTCACCTTATATGCTGATGATAACAGTCCAGCAAGATGAATCTTCAATTCTTGAAGGCAATGACTCGGGTTTGGTGTTCGAGATTTATGCATTTTCGCGTTCTTTTCATGATGCGTATTCATTAGCCTCCCTGTGTATTATGTCGAGCCAGTTGGAAGAAGTCGAATATTCCACAGTTCCAGGGAGGCTTTGGCTAATAAGGTTTGCTATATAGATAATGTAAATGTATAAATTTATTCTGTACGTCTTTATTTTATTTTTTTCACCTTGTATCTTCGTTCACCTTCTGTGGAGATAGGAATTCATGTGTTTGTTTGAATTGGTTAGTATGTAACAATTTAGCTATGTTTGTGTTGGTGGCTGTTGTAATATCGTCACCGGAGCTGAGTGTGTAAGGTTCTTGTATATAGATTGTTTGAAATGTGAATTATATAATCAATAGCAATTGCATCATGTTGTAAGCAGATCTTGAGTGTGTATTTTTTACTTGTATACTAATTATCAAAGAGATCAGTATCCTATTTCGGCCCCGG
>JAGPOY010011761.1:0-10203 GCA_018983105.1 Silene uniflora
TGAATTAATTTAGTCTTATTTCTCTTTTAATCTTTAGTTTTAGATAAACAAATTCAAAACCCCCAATTTTGTGACCGACAGAAAAATCGCATAAATAGAAATAGCCTGCCTCTCTGTGGGATCGACCCTATTTACCACTAGCTTGTGTTAGTAGTTTTTAGGTTTTATTTTTGGTACTCAAACGACCGGTATCACCATTCGTGATGCATCGTTGGCCCCTCGCAGTCCTCATGCTGCTCCAAAACTGCAGTAGTTTGATTTGTAGCTACCGTTTCATCCAAGTCAAGGATAATCTTCCCCTCTCTGGAGAGCTGCATAATCTTCTCTTTCAGTGTTATACATTTTTCAAGGGGATGACTTACTAGTCGGTGATAGCGACAGTAGTTGGGATCACTTGTTCTGTTAGCCTGGTCAGGTCTCTTGGACTCTGGCAGCTGTATGACTTTTTTCTCCAGAAGGTCATCTAACATTCCTGATAAATCTGAGTTAGAGAAAGGGTACTTCTTAGCTTGTAGGTCTTTCAATGTAGGTTTGTCCCGCTGATAGTTGTAAGCAAATGACTCCTTCTTCTTTTCATAATTAGGCTTTGATGAGATCTTAACGGGCGTGCTACTGGTTTCGACGACCATTGTCTCTTTTCCTGTCGACTTGAACCCTTTATCTGTCTTTTTGAACTCCTTCTTTTCGGTTGGCGCCTTAGAAGAAGTTGATTGAGCTTTCCCACGCCCTTTGATTGTAATTTCCATGTCGTGAGCGTTGGTTGCCAATTCTGGAAAGCTTTTTGGCTTGTTCCCTTTCAGGATATAAAGAATATCCCAGCTCATCCTGTTAATGCACATTTCTACTGCTGAGGCTTCACTTAAGCGATCCTTGCATTCCAAACTCAATGCATGCCATCGGTTGATGTAGTCGACAACAGGCTCACCTTCCCACTGCGTAGTTTTTGTTAGTTCGCTCATGCTGACGATGCGCCTGGTGCTGTAAAACCTGTTAAGAAATTCATCTTCCATGCGACCCCAGCTGTCAATTGACTCAGGGTCTAAGTCTGTGTACCATTCAAACGCCATTCCTTTAAGGGAACGCACAAATTGCTTGACTAGACAATCGCCATCAGTTCTAGCATTGTTGCATGTCTCGACGAAGTGAGCGATGTGTTGCTTTGGATTTCCCTTCCCGTCGAATTGTTGAAATTTTGGAGTCTGGTAACCAAGAGGCATGCGCAGACTGTCAATCCTCTTAGTATAGGGCTTGATGTAGCGCCCACTACTTGTTGAGCTATCACCTAGCTGGCTTTGGATTGTTTTGGCTATCAATTCCTGGAGCTGTTTTTCTGTGAAGGTGCCAAGTTCATTGCTAGAAGGCTTTCCACTTTCATCTTTGTCATCGTCCTTATCAGAGTCACCATCCTTGTCGGAGTCAGTGTGCTCATCTGAGGCCTTCTTCTCGCGAAGCTCCACCACCTCTTTCTGAAGTTCATCAATCTTCTTGTTCTTTTCTTCATTATCCTTCGAGTGTAGAACCAGCAATCACCATGACTGAAGCGCTAATAGGAGTTGAGGCATTCTTCTTTTTTGGAGACCCCCTAGATTTGAAAGGGGAATCGTTCTTGTCGACCTTAGAGCTTCGAGTCTCTTCGCGCAAAGGAGTAGAAGCAGCAAGGATAGCTGTAGCAGCAGCAGCTATGGAAGCAACAGAGATCCTGCGTGGCCTGGTAGGGACATGTGCAAAGCGTAGGCTAGTAGCAGCAGCGTTGATAGCAGCCTTCTTCGCCATTCCTCTAGTGCAGATGCCAACTGAATGCATAGCTGGGGACGTTGCAACACTGGGAGTATCCTGCAGGATAGCTGCGTAGGTCTTCTTAGAAGCATTGCACGATGTGTCCTCGTTGCTAGACATCTTCTTGTAGTAGACTTGACTTGTAAAGTTGTAGAGATGAGAGGTAGAGATTTTCACGTCGGGTTCACCAAATTTGTAACGACAAATTTTGTATTGCGATAACTGAAATACAAAACAAGGAAATAAAATAAGTTTTTATTAATATTAGAAAAGTTCGTGTACAATCTCTAATAATCCTCTGATTCTAACTAAACAAACAGGGTGCGCGTGCACGATCCACATAGGGGGTGCGCGTGCGTTTTGTAGGGGGTGCGCGTGTAGAGGGTGTATGCACTCTACGCGCGACGCTGACTTGTATTCTTGAGAGGGTCGAACGACTTGAGTCTCTCTTGAATGTTTGAATGTTTGAATATCCAAGTTTGAATGTTTGAATATTCTTGTTTGAATGTTTGAGTTTTCTTGCGCAGGCGGCACGAATTTGACGTGCTTGTTGACTGCTTACGATGAATTTCACAAGATTTTCAGAGAGAATTTCAGAGCTTTTCCTTTCTTCGAGTTTTTCTATCTCTCTCTGAAATGAATGAACTTCTTCTCTATTTATAGAGAAAGTTCGGGCTTTCTTGGGCTTTTCCCGGGCTTCCTTGGGCTTTTCTCGGGCTTATGGTCGTAGGCCCATTTATCGGGCTTGTTTACGATTTTAGCCCAATTTGGCTTTTGTTTGGATCCGAATAACTAAGAATGACCTAAATTTGATTTAAAAGGAACAAAATAACTAAATTGAGTTAAAATATTTATTATTAACTCAAATTAATTCATTTATTTGATTTTCGACACTTAAACAAAATTTTAGTGTCTACAGACCTAAACAAGGGATTTCAATGTAAATAATATATAATTTTGGTTGAAATATAAATTTAGAGAACATCGGAACATGGTAATTTTCCTTAAAATAAACATGCCTCAATTATGGTATTAATTAATATAAAGATGTTAATTATTATTAATTAATATAAAGATGTTAATTATTTTAAGATAAACAAATATAATATAACTATATTATATTTTGGAAACTATTAAAAGGAAAATAATCAATACAGATTTCCCAAAAAAAAAAAAAATTCCATGATTCAGTAGATTTGTGATTTAGTTAATAAAATAATAATGTTTGCTCTTAACTAATATTCTAATAAAACAATTCAGATTTATTTAAATATATCAACTAATATGATAGTAACCACCCATTTGAGTAGTAAAGTAATAATAATAGCAACGAGAGTAGTGAAAGTCATACTACTAGCAACATGAATATTGAAATTTACAATATTAAATGCCGCAGTAGTGAAAGAAACAAAATGACGGTGGGAAAGTGAAAGTAATAGTAGTCACAACACATTTAATGAAAGTAACAGTAGAAACAACGGAGTTAACTAACAATTCAATTTTAGGAAAATTTTAATTTACCTAAATAAATGACTTTGACGAAACTAATGGTTAACCGTAAAAATAGCAGGAGCAGTTAAAGAAACAATAGTAACTGAACAAGTAGTGAACGTAATAGTATTAATAGCGAGAGTAGTGAACGTGTCTAATAATTTATTTATTAATCTAGTTCCGGTGAAGAGGCATTGATTTGTTAAAAAACGAGTTTTATAAGGGAGTTATTTGAATAAAAATTTTTAAAAAGGAATAATTTGAATACACATGATTATATAAGAGAGTTATTTATATTATTATGATTAATCGCTTCTTAATTATTATGATTAAATCTTATTTAATCGCCTACAAAATTAGTAATCATGGAGATGCGTATTAAACATTTTGGATTAGTCGGAAACTAAACTTCTTCTAATCATCACTTTTGGGTGGTTCATTAATCGTTAATGCCCAATTTCCCACGGACTAAATAGACTAATCCACTGGAAATATAAAACAATATGCCTAAAACGTCCTTTTCTATGCAAAGCTGATTTTATTAGCAAGGCTATGTTGCTTGAAATATCCGTGGCTCCATACATTCAATCGGTGAATTTACGAGGATGATACCTATGACTGCACATCAAACTAAAAATACAAATAAAAAGGTACAAAACATTGGTCTCTGATTAACTTATTAAAATACCGTCTCTCCTAAGTTTTAGTGTTGATCCAAGAGTGCCATACATGGATAGTTAAATATTTGCCATTCCAAAAGACGGGTCATACACGATACATATACATGATTGATCAGGTCACCCGACTAGTTTAAATAAATACTGTCATACAAGATTTATCCCCAACTCCTAACGTAAACCGAGATGGGGAGGATATTTAACTTTGCCAGTTCAAATTACATACAAGTCTATGGGTTAGACTTGGATATTCGAAACCAACCCAATAGCACCTCATGTTCAGTATATTCTACCAGTGTTTGTGATTGCAAGTTATCCAGAGTAATAATATATCCTTGAACTCTTAAATGATGCTCCCATCTTCGTAACCCGTATCAGTACCCGAATTCTCTGATGATTTGGGTTCAACGTTGGTGGTGGATTCCTCTGTTTCATGCGAATCATCTCTCGAGTCAGAGAAAATATCAAGAGAACCGCAAGGCCTCACGGTCACTGTAGATTTGGGCTCAATTTCAGTCTCCATGCTCTCCAAAGCTACATATGCAAACAAAAAAGAACATTATCGTCAAGGGCATATGGTAAAGGGATTGAAGCATTGAAGCAAGGCTCCCCTAAGCAAGGGACAACTGAATATACAACACCAATATTCCACCAACTATGTGGCTTTCAATGGTATAGAACGATCTAGAAAAGTAAAGCGAATACCTTGCTGAAAATCTTTGAAATCCTGATAGAATTCTGTCCACCGATCCCCATCAAAGTCAATATCTTTCGAGTTGAGGACAGCAAAGATAAAGTGATCAAGCTGCATCATCTTTTCCCCTACAGGCCAAAAGGAGCATCTTACAGTTATTTACTGCAGCCAACACTTCGACAGCACCAAGTACAAGCTCAGTCAGATAGGAGATAAGATAGGTCCTGTAAATGCATCTCCTAATCAAGGAACTACCGGGACTGATCTACTTAGCAAAGGAAATGACAACGAGAAAACCGACTGTTATTGAGCCAAAATCAGGTGGCTCCACTTCAAAACAGATAAGGATGTAGAGAGGAAAGTGACACAAATACTCCCAACACAAACAGATAAAACAATAAAGAAAATAAAGCATACCGGAACATACGGCCAACTTCAAGGCAGCCATATAAATATGATAAGGTGGATGATCTTCGTCAGAGTCGAAAATGTTGATAGTATTCCTGATTTCAAGAGGGAGTGCTGTACACAACCAAAGAACTAAGGTTCAGATAAAATTGCGCAAACAAAGTATTATACGATGAAGAATATCGAATAAAGGCCAAGTGATCAATTGAACAAGAGCACTACCATATCCCAACTTATAGAACGCCCAAATTAGATGACTCCGGCCGATAAAACGACTCCCTAGCGACATACGATGAAGATCCGCAACTTGGATTGTTTCAGAGATTTCAGTACATACTTTACACTCATGAAGCCTGACTAGTGCATACAAAGGCTGCACCACATCAAGCAGCTCTTGTTTCATCCTATCCTTCCCTTTAACCAACAAGGGTAGCAGGAGTGTGAAGAGATCGCTTAATAATGCCTCCTCTGATGGTCGAGCCTGCTTGATCATGGGGTTATTATCCTCTGTTGGACGAGCCAGCTTGACCATGGGGTTATCTCCAATAGCTCGATATATAAGTTTTTCCTCTACTTGCGTAGCTTCTTCTCTGAGAAGCTTCATCATCCAATGCGTATATTCATCAGCCTGCACGATGAACAAAGAACAAAGTGTTGGCGATTAATTAGCCATCTCGCTAGTGCAATGAACAACTGATACATAATGACTAATGACTAAATAATTCTACCTTCAATTCTGGAGACAATTCAACTGTCCTGACTACCTTGGTAATGTCCTCAAACAATTGATCCTACATACACAAAAATACAAAATGGGAATAAACATCTAAACATAAAGGTATGGATTACGAATTACGAATACAGGGTAAAAAAATACCAGCATTACCTTATCTTCTAGATGAAGGTTAACCTAGGTGACAAAAAATAAAAAATCAATCAGCCCACGAACATTGGGATTAGCAATCAAGTATTAACCCAGTTATAACAATATTCTAGCATTTGTGAAGAAAACAGGAGCAAATAAACATAATGGCTATCCACAAGTCTCCCAATATCACATAGATATAAAGAGAGCGGAAAGGGAGGAGAAGAAAAAAGAGCATTATCATTCACACACACTAACCTTAACAGTAGGGCTGCGGTAAAAGTCTTTGTAATGAATATCGATATCATAGGACTGCAGTTGCAAGGGAAAAATAACATAATTAGATACAGATTATTAACTAGTATGAATGAGTGAAGAGACACAACAAAGGGTAGCAATGTTCAAGGGATTGGATTTACATAAAGCATGTTAGCGAGGTGGTTCTCTGTAACCAAGGAAAATTCATTCTTGTCAGACGTAAGTTGAATGAGTAACTGGCATGCTTCATCGATAGGGATACCCTGCATTTACAAGTGGAGATGTTAATTGTGTAACAGTAACGTTAAGGGTGTATTTGGATTGAAGGATTTGGAGGTAAAAGAGAGGGATACCCCATTCCCTTGTTTCCCATTCCCTTCCCTCATTCCCCCTCCCCTCCCTTTCCCTTCACTTTTGCTATCGAAACACAGTCTAAGCCTCTAAGGAAAACAATGCCAAGTCATTACGAGCTAGTTTGAATGAATTAGGTGTGTATTCCTCAGAAAGCCACAAACCTTTTCACACCACTGTTCGGCTTGGGTAAATATTTTGTCCATCTGCTTATCCATGGTACGCTCATGACCAATCTTAAATAAATTAGCCTGGGTGTAAAAAAAATAGACCAAAGAAGCCGCTGCTCGAATGATGTGGGAGTAGAGGCTATCACCCTGATCAGGCGGAGACATTTCGCGCAGTTTCTTCCAGAAATCATCATGTTTGGTATCTTGCCATATTATTAAAGCCACAATATCCTTAATAAGAGGTTCATCAGCATGCTCAGGGCCCTTTAATTGACTTCTCCATGGAATTTGAGCATCGCCGAGTTCTTTCAGAAACAAATCATCATCAGGATGATCACGCTACCAATTACATACAACAAGGAAACAAATAGTTTAGTTTTATTTTATTTATAATGAAATAATTGAAATTAAATTCAAACAAATATAATTGAAATTATTATTATACCTTGAAGTAGGAAGGAGCAGAAAAGGGAGAATATTGGCGAGTAAGATAAGAACCAGCAGGCTCCAAACGATACTCATCGTAGAAGAGAAAAGACGCCAATTTATCTTCGTAATTATCAAAAGAGATGACATCTGTATCATAATTAAACTCTTCAGCAGTCAACTCCCTCATCTCGCATACCTCAGGCGGCTTATAATAATCACTAAGCGACGAAGTCACCGGCGTAACATCCCAGACATCGTTTTGCGCCATCATCTTCTTCATCTCTCTGCTAACTAACAAACCCTAGTTTTAATTTTAGATTAGATAAACCTTTTACTTGAGGTATATAATTGAATTGAATTTGAAATTGTATCTTAAATTGGTAATTAAACTAGTCTTTTTAGGTAAAATAAACTAGCATGTTGGATAAATTAGTAAAAAAAAATTACTCTTATTTATTCAGGTGTGTGCATATAAGTATATAACTATGTATAGTCTTAATAATGAATCTATCTATCTATCTATCTATCTATCTATCTACTTAAAAGAGGATGTTTTCGAGCGTTTTGATTGGCTATTATTTTCATGCAATCTAATTGGCTGATTTAACAAGCTAATTAAATTAAGTTTTTAAAAAAACATAAAAAAGATTTGTGCAATACAAAAATCTATCTATAATTAAATTAAGTTGTTTAATAATTAACAATAAACATAAAAAATCTATCTATCAATCTACATAATATTAATTTCTATCAAAAAAAAGTAATAACAAAGTATAATTAAAGATTTGATAGGAGTTTTACGTAGTTAAAACAACTACTCCCTATAAAAAGCTAATAGATCCTGCTTATACGTACGAAAATGTCGATCAAACTCATGGTACTCTGTATCTCTTAGCATTCAGTATTTGGTTTTTATTTATTTTTGTTATTTATTGATGATTTGCATGGATGTTTTCTATTGTATTTATAAACGGCAGATGTTTTCATGGATGATTTCACTTTCTTGATTTCTTTATTTCTCTATTGTACTGATCCGTTAATTCTAATGAACTGATGTATTGCATGGATGTTTGCATTGGTGATTTTACTTTCTGTATTTCTCTATTGTACGGAGAAAAGTCACGGTTTTTCAGGTGGGTTTGTTGGCGGGTTGTCAAACTTTGTTATAAACGTTTTTTTATTAGCAAATATATATATATGGTGTATCAAAATAATATTAACTGATATAATTTATTTTAAAATTGCAGATACAAATCGTACAATAACGCTAGGTTGAGTGCATGGGCGTTCAATTCATTCTATTGAACCAATATTCAAGATCCTCCTTCTACGAATCCACAACCGCTACTTTTGGTGCACACCGGGTAAATTAGTACAGTCTGTATAGAATTTTTAAATGCCTTTTGGTTGTATGTATCTCAATTTTGTACATAAATTATTATTGCTTGCCTCATTGTTACCCTGACTTTTGAGTTGATTACATGTTGGTACCATGATGTTTCATAGGTTTCAGCATATTATTAAAAGGTGCGTATTAGCATAGATTTACAAGTAAATCTACTTTATATGCTTAGACACTTGTGGTTTAGTGTAAATTTAGGATATGTTCTCTCCGTCTCAATCATTTGTTTATCTTTGATTAAAATATTTTACAAAAACTCCAGACACGTCAGTTAATTTTGTGAAATTACGGGATTTTACTGGATGATCAGCTCAAAATCTCATGTGAAATTTCTAAAAAATGCCCTTGAAGATGTATATTGATATACGATATGATACTCTTTTATAATATACGGAGTATATATAATAGAACTTTTAATCATACACTTAATTTGCTAAAGATGAGTGATTTCAATAATTCAAGGTTACTCGCACGGATAATGGCTAAAATTTACACAAAATTGTTATAGTTGGCAGGAATCACATTGATACAAACGCATCAATGAGAGGCACAACTTGATAGACTTGAAAGAATGGGCAGATAAGTTGAGCTTCAGTGGAGCAATGCGATCTTTTAGTTTACGGATAGATTTACGGAGTATTTGTTGTTGATTCTGAGTTTTCTTTTAGTAGTGTTTGTGTATTTGTAAATATAGTCAAAGACTACCATATTTTTTTAATAGTCATATTTACTTAAAAGATGATCTTCTCCTTATAATAATAATAATAATATTACTTTAGCCTAGCTTAGGTGTTCGTTTTTTGTGCAAACACAACTGAGGCCGAATTTAATCATATAATTAAGTGAACACGTACAACGTTATCTTTTGTTTGGTATCTCACTTACTTATCAACCTATGATACTAATTGACAACGACACAAGGAGTATATACCTAACTATGGAGCGATATGACTGGTGATAGTTTTTGTTTAATAAATCATAGTGTATAGTGTATACATAAAATGATATACATTATTAAGCTTACATAGATACTAAATTGATTTTTTCAACTAATTAAGATATAAAATAATAAAATTGGAGTTAAAATTACATATATTATTATGATTTTAAATAAATAAAACAAATGTGCGTAATATCCCAGAGGTTTGTATGGTGCAAATTCTTATTGTTATCACCGTCTCATGTTGCATGCAATTGGTTGTTAATATAACTACAATAGCTTTAGTATAAATCATGTATTTAAGTATCTTATTCACGTATATGCTTACTTTTTTTTATACCATTATCGGAGAACGCCCGGGCTTGAACTCTAAATAAATCTACAAAGTAACAATACTATAATTACTTTAAATAATAATATAATACTATAATTATATTGTAGAGTTCAGTTGGTTAGAAAACATAGAGAGATTCACAAGGCTTTCAATGCCAAAGTTTAGAAATCACAAATTCTCATTTGTGGCGGAAGTACCCGTCACAAGCTTGTGACGGGGCAAAAACACACCATATTGGAGAAAACGAACCGGGTAGAAATGAGTAGTGTTGTGCAAGTTGCAAGCATTTGTCAGTGCACAAGAAATGAGAATTGTACTTTAGGGAATTAAATACTAATTATTACCATTGAATATTAGCCACATTTATTGCTCATATCCTTCATCATCAACCTTGAACATTCTTCACCA